>NW_020871421.1:99906-104906 GCF_003789085.1 Penaeus vannamei | reverse complement strand
AAGATGAGAGAGAGAGAGAGAGAGNTTAGGAGGGGGAAGGGGAGGTGAGCGAATAGAGAGGGGGCATGAGGGAGGTGAGGATAAGAGAAGGGAAGGGTGGGGGTGTGAGGGTTGATCGCAACGTTGTCCTCTTCCTCGACGCCTTGTGGGTTTTTTTAAGTCGTCCCTCAAATGGTCATCCGTGGGAGACACTTTCTCAATTTCCTTCCCGACGGCGTTTATTTCCTTTTATTTCTTCTTCTTTTCCCTTTTCTTTTGTCTTCCCTTTTTGCTCCATTTCTCTTCTCTTTCATCATCTTTTTCGATTTCATCCTTTCGTCTAATTTTCCTCATTGTTATTTTATATTTATATTTATTTTTATTTTTTTTCCATGGATTTTTTTTTCTTCTTTTATTATACTCTTTCATCATCTCCCGTCGCTTCCCCTCTTTCTTCTTATTTTTATCTCTTCGCTTTTTATTCCATTTCATTATAACTTTTCTACCATATTCTTCTTCCTCCGCGGGCCCTCCTCCTCCATCTCCATATCTTCTTTCTCCCTTCTTTCTCCACCTGCCTCTTCCTCCTCCCGTCCTTCGTGTCCCATATCTATCTTCTCCTCCTCCCTTCCTTCTTCCCTGCTCCTTATCCGTCCGACAACCCTCTCCCCATGTTCACCCCAATAACCCCCTTCAGCCCGACTCCTCACCCCCTCCCAAGTTTTACCCTTCAACCCCCCAAATCCACCCCAACCCCTCCCCCTAAGTCTATCCCCAGCCACTCTCCCCAATCCATCCCCCAACCCCTCAGTCATCCAACCCCCAGTCCACCCCCCCCTTCATAAGTTCATCCCAAACCCCCCTTATACCACCCCAACCCCCAGTCCAACCCCACCCCAATTCCATCTCCCAAGTCCACCCCACCCCCCTAGTCCACCCCCTCCCCCTTCCCAAGTCGACCTCCAACCCCCAGTCCACCCCCACCCCCCAGTCCACCCCAGGGAGCTGTACCTTCCAGATCCCGTGTAATCCCAGGCGAGATGTGGCGTTGAGATGAGAGACGAGTCACGCCAGCATCCGGGTCTCGCTATTGTTCTTTCGTTTTCTTATTTTCTCTCTCTCTCTCTTTCTTTCTTTCTCTGTCTCTCTCTCTCTCTCTCTTCTCTTCTCTTCTCTCCTTCTCTTTCTTTCTCTCTCTCTCTCTCTCTCTCTCTCTCTCTCTCTCTCTCTCTTCTCTCTTCTCTCTCTCTCTCTCCTCTCTCTCTCTCTCTCTCTCTCTCTCCTCCGTTTCTCTCATCCTTCCCTATTCCTCTTCTTCCCTTCTGCTTCCCCATTCGTTATCCTCTCATCCCCCCATATTCTACCTATCCCTTTCCTCCTCTTTTATCTCCTACCCCACTTCCCCGTCTCTTTTCTCCCTCTTCTACTATCCATGTCGCCTTCTCCGTCTGTTCTTCCTTCTTCTAATTCTTCTTTAGATCTTTCTTCCTCCTCTTCCTCGTCCCCTCTCTTCTCTTCCTCCTCTTTACCTCCCCCCTCCTCCTCCTCCTCCGCCTACCCCTCCATCTCCCTCTTCTTCCTCCCTTCCACCCCCCCTCCTTCCCTCCCACCCCTCCCTCCTCCTCCTCCCTCTCCCCTCTTCCCTCTCCCTCTCCCTCTCCCTCTCTCGCTCTCCTTCTCTTCCCCCCTCCCCCTTTCTCCCTTCCCCCCCCCCCCTTCTCCCTCTTCATCACGTACCCTGGACACGCCGCCGTTCGTGAGGGGCAAGAAACAAGAGCCGGGGAGTCTAATTGCCACGGTCAAGAAGGTGGAGGAACTGGAGGTGGTAAGGTAGTGGTTGGGGAAGTGGTAGGTGGAGGTAGAGGGAGAGGAGGTGGATGGGTGGAGATAGCGGTTGGGGGAAGTGGTAGTGGAGGTAGAGGAGAGGAGAGTGGAGGTGGAAGGTAGTGGTTGGGAAGTGGTAGGTGAAGGTGGAGGTGGAGGAAGAGTGAGGTGGAGGGGAGGAGGGGAGAGTGGAGGTGGAGGTGGAAGGTAGTGAAGGGAAGTGGTAGGTGAAGGTGGAGATGGAGGAGGGGAGAGTGGAGTGGGTTTAAGGTGGAGGAAGGTGCTGGGAGAGAGAGTAGAAGTGAAAGTGGAATTCCTTAAGGTGGATAGGAGTGGAAGTGGAAGTATAGAGCGTGAGGAGGAATAGAGCGGATGGGGGTGAAGGCTGAGAAATGGGAATTGGTCAGGATTGATAAAGATGAAGGGGAAAGGGAAAGATGGAGACAGAGAGGGATTCGAGGGATGAAAAAAGGGGAGTTGGCAGTGAAAGTGAAAATAAAGTGGAAGGTGGAAGTGGACGGTGGAGCTGAAGGGTGTGTAGAAGATCGAAGAAGACATAGGAGGAGGAGGAAGAAAAAGTAGGAGAAGGAGAAAAAAGACAATTAAAGTAGGAGGAAGAAGACATATTGGCAAAAGACATAGAAGAAGGAGGAAGAAGACATATTAGAAATAGGCATAGAAAGGAAGGACATAGAAGAAGGAGGAAGAAGACATATTAGAAATAGGCAAAAGACATAGAAGAAGGAAGAAGACATAGGAGAAGTAGGAGTAAAAAGACAGAAATAGGAAGAAAAAGACATGAGAAGTAAGAGGAAGAAGTCATAAAAGTAGGAGGAGTAAGATGCAGAGCAGATGTAGTTGAAACAGCTAAGCACACACTTCAAGCGTTGCAAATTTCAAAACTCTTGACAACATTTTTCATATAATTACATACTTAAACAAACTTACTTCAGCTGCATTTCGTAAGATTAAAGATGGATCTGGTTTTAACGTATTAACACTTATAATAATGATAATAGTGATGATTTTACTATCATTAATGGTGATATGATACATATGGAGGAATATAGTGATTTTACTATTGTGATTAGAAGAAGAATGAGGTGAATGATAAGAAGAAAGAAGAAGAATGATGAGGAATGATAATGTTGGTAATGTTGATGGAAGAGGAGAAGAGAAGAAAGAAGTAAGAGGAAGAAGAAAAAGAAGAGAAAGAAGGAGAAGAAGAGGAGGGAGATGACAAAAAAGAGAAAAGAAGAGAAAGAGTAAGGAGAAGGAGAGGAAGAAGAAGGAGATAACGAAAAAAAGAAGAGAAAGAATAAGAAGATGACTAAAAAGAGAAGAGAAAGAGTAAAAAGAAGGAGATGACGAACAAACGAAAAGAAATAACAGGGAAACACGCTAACATGACCATATGCACCTTAAGTGAGGCACGTAGGATCAGGCTCCCCCACCCCCACCCCACCCACCCCACCCCCGCATGGCTGTTCTCCTTACCTTCCACCTCCCCGCTCCGCCCTCCCTGGGGAAATGTTTGCGAATGAAGGAGAATAGGAAAGAGGGATAAAAGAGGGTAAGGGGGTGAGACCCGTAAAGGGCGGAGTTAATGGGGTGCAAATCGGTTTGATGTACGAATGGGGGAATAGGGAGGTGTTGATGATGGAGGTAGGAGAGAGAGAGAGAGAGAGAGAGAGAGAGAGAGAGAGAGAGAGAGAGAGAGAGAGAGAGAGAGAGAGAGAGAGAGAGAGAGAGAGAGAGAGAGAGAGAGAGAGAGAGAGAGAGAGAGAGAGAGAGAGATGAGGGGGGGAGAGGAGAGAAAAGGAAGAGGAGGTGAAGAGGGAGGGAGAGAAAAGGAAGAGGAGCGAGGAGGTGGAGGAGAGAGGGAGGGAGGGAAAAAATGGATAGAATTAGAGAGAAGGAAAATTGAATGAAAAAGGATAGGGAAAAGAGAAAAAGAAATCGTAAGACCAGAAAGGATGGTAGGAAGGCAATAGAGATGAAGGAAATTGAAGAAGAAGGGATAGGAGGGAGATGAAAGAAGGAGATGGGAGGGGAGGGGAGGGAGGAGAGGGAGAAGGGACGAAGGAGAGGGGAGGGGGAGGGAGGAGAGGGAGAAGGGAGAAGGAGGGGAGAGAGGGAGGGAGGGAGAAGGGAAGAGGAGAGGGAGAGGGGAGAGGGAGGGGAGGGGAGAGGGGGAGAGGAGGGGAGGAGAGAGAAAAACAACACCCGACGGGCGTTCGTACAACATTAATACAATCTCGTGCTCATTGTGAGGCCAAGAAAGGGGGGCGTAAGCAACACCACCCGCGGAGGGCGATCGTTCTGACGGGGGCAACTTGCTTTCCCTCGAGAGACTGAGGCATTCAGCGCCCCCCTCCTTTCCCTCTTCCCTCTTCCGCCCACTTCTCGTCCTTGCTCTCTCCTCCTCTCCTTTCCAATCTTCCTCTCCCTCTTTTTCCGTCCTTGCTCTCTCCCTACTTTCCTCTCCAATTTCTCCTCTCCCTTCCCTCCGTTTTTTTTTCTTTTTTTTTCTTCTTTCTGTCATAGTTTTTTCTCATTTTTCCTCTTCTTACTTCTCATCCCTCTATCCACATCTAACATTCTCATTTTCTCTTCTACATTATCCTCTTCTTCTTTTTTCTTCTTCTTATTCTCATCTCTTTCTCCTATTCCTCTCCTACCTTCCATCCCTCTTTCTTCTTCCCTCTTCTACCTTCTCTTCCCTCTCCTTTCTCCTGCTCCTCTTCCTACCTTCTCATCCTCTATCCATTATCTGCTCTTCTTCCTACCTTCTATCCTCTTTCCTTCTCCTTCTCCTCTTCCTACTTCTCACCCCCTTTCTTCTCTTTCTTTCCTCTTCCTCTCTTCCCTCTTCCCTTCTCCTCTTTCTTTCATCTCCATGAGGTAAAAGACACGAATATGGGGAATGGAAAGAGAGAATGATCCTTGCTGATAGATTTATGAAGACCACGCGGCTAGTCTAGATGAGAAAGGGATGCTGATGCTGTGCGAAATGGATTTGCTCCTCTCTCTCTCTCTCTCCTCTTCTTCTTTCTCTCTCTTGCTCTTCTTCTTTCTCTCTCTTCTCTTCTCTTCTCTCTCCTCTCTCTCTCTCTCTCTCTCTCTCTTCTCTTTCTCTCTCTTTCTCTCTCTCTCTCTTTCTCTCTCTCTCCTCTCCTCTCTCCTCCCTCTCTCTC
>NW_020871421.1:75570-77652 GCF_003789085.1 Penaeus vannamei | reverse complement strand
AAACAAACTAATATTTAGATCAGTATATGTAATAACCTAATAGTTACATCTGCTTTCATTTAGATAGATGATTTATCCCTAATTTCATTGAAATCTCGTTTTAGATTTATCATTGTGTCAAGCCTAATTTTTCTTTTCTTTTTTCGATTACTGTTGCACACTTCGTTTTTCTTCCCTAGTGAGAAGGAATGAAATTTTCGGTGCGCCTTTGATTTTGGCTGTTACTCTTTTCGGACTTTCATAAACTGAAGCATAGTAGGACAAACTTCACTATACAGTACATATAATATATTATATATGTATATTATATTATGATATATATATATATATATAGTATATAGATACTATATATATATTAATATATATATTCATGTATATATAATATTAACTAGTATACATATACATAAACATATAATACTTATTATAGTATATAATATATATATAATATATACATATATATAATTATATATATATATATTTATATATATATATATATATTATATATGATATATATAATATGTGTGTGTGTGTGTGTGTGTGTGGATCTAGCGACCTGATGTGTGGGTCACTGTGTGTGTTGTCGTGCTGTGTGTGTGTGTGTTGTGTGTGTGTGTGTATGTCCTCTCTGTAGTGCGTATATATAGTACTATATTATATATAATATATATATATATATATATATAGCATATATAATATACTATATAAATATATATATATAATATACGTATATAATGTGACTTACAAGAAATTGTGTGGGCTAGTGTGTGGTGTGTGTGGCACATGACATCGTGTGTGTGTGTGTTGTTGTGTGCTAGTGTGTGTGTATAAGAAAAGATAAAATAAAATACTAATATATATTATAATATATATATATATATATATAGTGTTGTGTGTGTGTCGTGAGTGATAAGTGCAAATCGGAGTTGTGTGTGTTGAAATTGTGTGTGTGTGTGTGTGGTGAGTTATATTATTATACTATTATAATATATATATAATATAATATAGTTAATACTTATACTATATCTCTTATACATATAACTATATATATATTATATATACTATATAATTAATATATATATATATAGTATCTATTATATATATATATATATGAAATGTGCGTATGTGATGTGTGTGTGTGGGTGGTGGCAATGATGTGACGTCGTCCGTGACGTGTATTTGCTGCTGTGCGTGTCTGCGTTCCCGTGTGCACATCTACCCGCCCGGCCTACGGCGCCTCCAGATGAAATATACACCCGAAGGAGTTCATTAGAAGATATAAAATCATCAGTGGAATTTCTATCAATTCGGTACAGAAAAAGGCGCCAGTGATCTCATCAATTTCTCCTTTTAGAGAGGATAAGAATAGATCCGGAACTTGATTAAGCCTATCGAAGTTGGGTTCCGAAAAACCTTTGCGAACCGCGGTAAAAACGATTCGAAATGATAGGGGGGGGGAAGAGAAGGGAGGGGTGGAGAAGGGAGGGAAGGGGTGGATAAGGGTGAGGGAAGGGAGGTGGGGAAGGGGAGGAAAGGGAGAGTAAGAAGGAGATGAATGGGAGAGTGGGAGGAAGAATAGATGGGAAAGTGGGATGGAGAAGAGAGAATGAGGAAACTAGGATAAGATAAGACGAAGAGAGAAGGAGAAGTGGGATGGAAGAAGAGAGATGGAAGTTGAGAGATGAAGGAAGGAGCGATGAAAAGAAGGAGGAGAGATAGAGCAAGAGAGATGGAGAAGAGAAATGTAATAGAACAGAGGGAACATAGAGTTGTATGATTAGATGGAGAAATGAGAGAGAGAGAGAGGAAAAGAGTTTGAGAAAAGGGAAAATGGAGAAAGAATGAAAGAAGGGAATAAGAAGAGAGAAGAAGCAAAAGATACGCAGGAAGAAAGTAATCAAGGAAGAAGTGGCAGAAGAGACAAGAAGGACGAGATATGGAAGAAAAACAGAAGGAAAAGGGGAAAGATAGTGAGAAATCAAAGAAAAAAGTGACAAACGAAAAATTAAACACTGAAATAAACGAGAAAAAAAATAAAATGAAGAAAAAAATAGGAGAACGAGGAGAGAAATCAGGATCCTCACA
>NW_020871421.1:68070-70570 GCF_003789085.1 Penaeus vannamei | reverse complement strand
CTAATGAATTATTTTATCTTGTGATATGTAGATTTTATTGTGTACATGTGTGGTGCCAGTATACAAACAATGCATATATACATACATACATACATACATACATACATAATATATATATATATATATATGCATATAGATAATGAATATACTTATATAACAAACATATATATATATACATATCTTTATCCCCAATATATGTATATATTCATATATAGACAGATACATATATGTAGCCATTCACACACACACACACACACACACACACACACACACACACACACACACACACACACACACACACACACACACACACACACACACACACACACACACACACACACACACACATATATACACAATATGATATTATATATATATATATCTATATATATATATATAATATATATATATATGCATACATCTGTATATATGTATGCGCGCATGAATGTTTGCATACGTGTATAGATTTATATGCGTTACCAAACAGCGTCTCATCAAGAACAGCGAGCGACATCCGTTTCATTGTTCACATCCGCAATGAAGCCTCGCACTGGAAATTAAAGCAAATTTTCCTCGTTCTCTTATCACCAGTATTGCATTTCTGTGGCCTTCCTCTCTGTCTGTCTATCTCTCTGTCTGTCTTTCATTCTGTCTTTCTTTCTCTTTCTCTTTTCATGTTTCTTCCCACACTTCCTCTCGTACGTTCTACCTCCCTCTCTCTCTCTGTCTGTCTCTCTGTCTGTCTGTCTCTCTCTCTCCTCTATATCTCCGTCTCTCTCAAGTTTCTTCCCATTCTGCCTCTCGCACGTTCTCTCTCTCTCTCTTTCCTACTTCCCTTCCCTCCCTTCCCTCCCTCCAACCCTTCCCATCCCTCCAAACCCTCACCATCCCCCCAAGGTCCGAATACCCTCCCCGCTTCCCCCCCGCCGTTGCCCCCACCCCCCCCCCTGAGCGAGACACCCTAACGAGCGGCCTGGTGATTACACGCCTGAACCAGTTGAAGTGCGGACCTTCTTGTCTTCACTCCCTAATTGCACCTGGTTATTAGCCTCAGTTTGCCCGGGAGTTATACCGGAGGACCTTGTCGAACTTGTCCGCCATAGGCTCATTCGCACTCTCACTCGCCATCACTCAGTTCGGCCGTTCCGCCCCGGCCCTTTCCCCTCTTCCTCCCCTCTCCCTTCTATCCTCTCTCCCCTCCCTTTTCCTCCTCCTCCCTCCTCTCCCCCTCTCCCCTTTTCTCTCCCCTCCCCCTACCCTCCGAAGGCCCCGCCCCCATTTACAAAACTAGGCTGTTCTGTAGTCTGTGTCAGGAATATATCTATCTCTATTTCTATCGGGATTGGGAGGAGGACGGGCGAGGAGAGAGGGGTGGTGGGGGTGGGGGGGTGGGGTGGGGGAGGAGGCGGAGGCGGAGAGAAGGGAAGAAGACAGGAGAAAATTGGTTTTGAGTTTCTCTTGAAAGGAGAGAGAGGAGAGAGAGAGGGGGAGGGAGGCAGAGAGAGAAGAGAGAAGAGAGAGAGAGAGAGGAGAGAGAGAGAGAAAAGAGAGGAGAGAGAGGAGAGAGAGAGAGAGAGAGAAGAGAGAGAGAGAGAGAGAGAGAGAGAGAGAGAAGAAGAGAGAGAGAGAGAGAGAGAGAGAGAGAGAGAGAGAGAGAGAGAGAGAGAGAGAGAGAGAGAGAGAGAGAGAGAGAGAGAGAGAGAGAGGGGATAGAGAGAAAAATAGAAAAAAAAATAATATAAAGCGAAAAATAAAAAGGAACTCCAAGTCACCAGCTCATTCCCAACGATCGTGCACAGTCATCTCCCTTATCCTTCTTAGCTCGCCCTAACTTCCATTTTCCTCCCTTTTCTCAACGCCATTTTTTTTTCTAAGAATTCTTGCCCTCCCCTCCTTTCCCCTCTTTTCCCCTCCCCTCCAAACGCCCTCGCCGCGTTCTCATTCACCTTTCCCCTCCAATCTGATTCGGTCTAATAGCGGCTGATTCATTAGACAGAACCTCCAGACGGACACCATGGCCGCCGTTCGCCCATTTGGTGTCTCTGGGTCACGTGGTTTTCTCTCCGTCTTTGTCTCTCTTTCTGGCTGGCTGGCTGGCTGGAGGGTTGGGTGGCTGTCTGTCTTTCTTTTCTTCTCTGTCTGTTGGTCTGTCTGCCTTGCTGGTTGGCTGCCTGTTTGTCTTTATCTTTCTAGCTGTCTGTTTCTTTATCTGGCTAGAATGAGTCTGCTTCTGTCAGTCAGATTAGTTGTCTGTCTGTCAATTCACAGACACACATATTCATTTATCTTTCTAGCTGTTCCTTTATCTGGCTGGAATGAGTCTGCCTCTGTCAGTCTGTTTGGTTGCCTGTGTCAGTTTGCACACACATACTCATATATGTATGTGTATGTATATATATATATATATATATATATATATATATATATTATATATATATATATATATATATAATATTTATTTTATTTATGTATTTATTTATAAATATACACAAATATTTAC
>NW_020871421.1:42500-47173 GCF_003789085.1 Penaeus vannamei | reverse complement strand
AGAGAAAGACAGAGAAAGAGACAGGGAGAGAGAGAGAAGAGAGAAAGACAGAGAGAACAAACAGAGAAAGAGACAGAGACAGAAAGACACAAGACAGACAACAGACAGACAGACAGAGACAGAGAGAGAGACAGAGAGAGAGAGACCCGAGCCAGCAGAGACGAAGACGGCAGGCGCAGGCAGGCTCCATGACGAACGACAATGCAGTTTCATCCCATCCCAGTAATTCGTCAGTGATGGCAAAGTCTGGTGTCCGGGCCGAGACCTCGACATAAAGCGAATTTAAGTCGATCATAAACCCGGGTCGGGACACAGCCTGCAGTCTTGTTGGCTGCCGGGATCTGAGGTCATTACGAACTGATGGGAGTGGCTAAGGAAGGAGATAGAGAGATAAAGATGGAGATGAGAGAGAGAGAGAGAGGGGAGGGGAGGGAGGGGGAGGGGAGGGAGGGAGGGAGGAGGGAGGGAGGGAGGGGAGGGAGAGGAGAGAGAGAGAGAGAGAGAGAGAGAGAGAGAGAGAGAGAGAGAGAGAGAGAGAGAGAGAGAGAGAGAGAGAGGAGAGAGAGAGAGAGAGAGAGAGAGAGAGGAGATGGTAAGAGATGCAGATAAGGAGAGGGGTAGTAGGTAGAACTGAAAACAAAGGCGTAAAAAAAAGATGGGGAGGGAAAATGAGAGAGTGAAAGAGAGAGAGAGAGAGAGAAAAGAAGAGAAGAAAGGAAACGAGTGAGATAGATAGATAGGGAAACTGATTGATGGACAGAAAATAAATAGATAAATGGATAGAAAGGTATCAGGATAGTTGGACAGATAAACAGATGTATGGATTGATAGATAGACAGCAGATAGATATATAGACAGACAGACAGAGAGAATGATATATATACAGATAGGTATATAGATAGAAAGATTAATTGTTAGATGAATAGATAGACAAACAGGCATATAGATAGATAATAGACAGATAAATATACAAGACATAGATAGATAGATAGACAGAGAGGCATCTCTCTCTCTCTCTCTCTCTCTCTCTCTCTCTCTCTCTCTCTCTCTCTCTCTCTCTCTCTCTCTCTCTCTCTCTCTCTCTCTCTCTCTCTCTCTCTCTCTCTCTCTCTCTCTCTCTCTCTCTCTATATATATATATATATATATATATATATATATATATATATATATATATATATATATATATATATATATATATATAGGCAGATTGGTAGATACATATAAATCCGTAGATAAATGAAGAGCTAGATAGATAGATAAAGAGAATATAGGGATATTCTGATAATTCTATTGAGGTAAACAACACTTCCCGAATAGATAATGTTTTCGGCGAGCACAGCATCTGAGGGAAAGTTGAACGGGATTGCGAGGGGAAAAAACCTCTTCCCAATTTGGTGTGTTTAGTTTTATCTATTCATTACCCTCCTCCTGTACTTCCCTTTACTATCTGTGCTTTCAGTTGTTCTAATTCTCATTTATTCATGGCTCTCTCTTGACTCATTTATTCGTTTTCCTCTCTCTCGTTTCTGACCAAATTGTTCACCCAACTGCATGGTTAATCGTTTTTTTTTTTTTTTTTTACGTTTTTTTCTCTTGTCTTGAACGACCAAACTTCTATTTAGTTTCTCGTAATTTTTTCGAAATGTCTTTATCACATGCCACTGATCATTGCTTAACCAATTAAAAAAAAAATCCAAGTATTGTTCATGCATTTACGGTGTTTTAGATGCGCCGATGTTCAGGCAAGCATGGTTCAACGAGCACTGGCAAAAGTATTAGGAAATTGTTGACGGAGAAGGAAAAATATCACGTGATTAAACTCGTACTGTTGCTGCTGTCTTTTCGAAATTCGGAAATTTGCAGAAAATGATATTGGGGGGGGGGGGGGGAATGTTGCTAAGTTAATCTCGTGTTTTCTGACCCTTTGCCTGTTCCCTGTCTTCTCATAATTCTCTTTCCCTGTGCAAAAAGAGAACAGTAAGATAATTTGACTTGAGGGGGTAAAAGATGGTCATTATACAAATAACTAAATTGCTTTTTATTCGCGTTGGGAAGGAACTTGATGTTAGGATATGCTTTTTATTGTTATCATTATTATTCTATTATTATTATTATTATTATTATTATTACCATTTCTTTAGGCGGGGCGGGGGGGGGTCTTATATCAAGCTAATTAACATTTTCTTTAATTAATGAGATGAAACACGGCCAGAATAAAAACGGAATAAATCGTGGCGCCTTCTATTCACATGTAAGGATTCGGACGAAGTATTAAAAAATATATATATGTATCAAATTTCGTTTTATTTTTTTCTTCGAAGAGAAATTCCAAACGTCATAATATGTTATTCACTTATCATAATCGCTTCACTTGTTCTATACACGCAAACTATCGCGTTTTTTTTATATCTTTACCAACCCAATTTATTAATCATAATCTTCAAATTAACTGTACAAGCACCAGATATATAACATGAAAACCAACAAACTCACTCATGCATGAAAGACATACGAATGTATATATGCATGTGTACATAAGCCGGCGCGGGTAGGCCTCCGTATGTAGGCAGAAGGGTGATCATACTCTCGCCGAATGCATCCGTAACAAAGATGGAGAAAAAATAGATAAATAAAAAACGGAGGGAGGGAGGGAGAGAAGGAAGGGAGGAAAATAGAGAGAGACGGAATGATATAGATATAGATAGATAGATAGATAGATAGATAGATAGATAGAGAGATAGAGAGAGAGAGAGAGAGAGAGAGAGAGAGAGAGAGAGAGAGAGAGATAGAATAAAAAAAGGGACAAATTAAGAGAAAATATACAAACAAACAATACCAGAGAACGAGACACAAACAGACAGACCTATAAAACCAGACACAGAGAGACAGACAAACAGACAGACAGAACCAGAGACAGAGAGTGAGAAAACAGACAAATAGAAACAGACGGAGAAAACAGACAAGCAGACAGACAGACAGAACCAGAGATAGAAAAAAACAGACAGAACCAGAGACGGAGAGACAGAGAAAACAGACAAATAAAACCAGAGACAGAGAGACAGAGTAAAAGACAGAAACAGAGAAGCCAGACAAAATAGAACCCAAACCAGAGACAGAGAGACAGACAGAGAAAACAGACAGAGAAAGAGAAAAGGAGACAGAGAAAAGAGAAAAAAAACAGAGAAACCAGACAAAACAAAACAGAACCCAACCAGAGACAGAGAGACAGAGACAGACAAAGAGACAGAGAAAACAGACAGAGAAAGAGAAAAAGAGACAGAGAGAGAAAACAGACAGAGAAAAAGAAAAAAAAGAAAAGGGGGGATGGGATGGAGGGGGAAATCCATGTGTGGGAATGCAAGACAGCTGTGTCCTGCACGCGGATGAAATATTGAACAAAATGCTCAAAATGAACAGACTAGCAAGCTATCTCCTGAATTTGTAATGGGATCAGGGAGGGGTGGACAGTCGCTGCGTTTTAATCCTCCTCACATGCACGAGAGGCTGCACGAGGGGGAAAAAATAGCGGAAAAGGGGAAGGGGGAATTGGGGAGGGAATAGGAGGGAGGGGGAATTGGGAGGGAGGGGAAGGGGGGAAGGGGAAGGAGGGGAAGGGGTTTGGAAGAGGGGGGAAGGGGGGGGGAATTTGGGAGGGGGGGCTGCACGAGGGGAAAATAGCGGAAAAGGGGAGGGGGAATGGGGAGGGAAAGGGGGAAGGGGGAAGGGGAAGGGGGGAAGGGGGGTAGGGGAAAGGAGGAAGGGGGGGAGGAATTTGGAGGGAGGGCTGCACGAGGGGAAAATAGCGGAAAAGGGGAAGGGGAAATGGGGGAATGAATGGGGGGAAGGGGGGAGGGTGGAATGGGGGAATGGGGGGAGGGAGGCTGCACGAGGAAGAGGGATTGGGAGGTAGGTGGAGTGGGAAGTGGGGAATGGGGAAGGTAAAGAAGGAGGGGGGAGGAGAAAAGTGGGAAGGGGGTGGGATAGGAAGGGAGAAGGGGAAAGAGGGGAGGAGGAGGAGGAGGAGAGAGGGATGGGAGATAGGTGGAGGGGAAAGGGGACAAAGTGGGAAGGGGCTAGGAGGAGGAGGAGGAAAAGGGCGTAGGAAGGGCAGGAGGAGGAGGAGGAAGAGAGGGAGGAAGAGGAGTAGGAGTAGGAGAAGACGCAGGAGGGAAAGAAAGAAGAATAACAGTAGGAAAAAGCGATAGAAAGAGAAGGAGGATTTGGAAGAGGCAGAGGGAGGAGGGGAGGAGGAGGGAGGAGAGAGAGAAAAAGCGAGGTATGGGATTTAAAGGATGTAAGACAAGAACAAAAGGAATACACGCTAGCACGGGGAGAGAAAGAGAAAGAGAAAAAGGGACAGAGAGAGAATGGGGAAAAATAGTAGAATAAAGGTAGGAGACATAGGGATACCGGCATTCAGTGGTACAATCAACATCTAGAATTTTCTTACATCAAACAAACGAAATAAAATAAAATATCAAGATCCATAAAGATAATTCCCAAAATCACCTTTATTCACCAGATAATAAACCGAAGAGCCAGGCACGAATAGAGAACCGAATAAAAAAAGGGGAAAAAGCCAAGAAAATGATCGTTATAAGCCATAGAGTTATCCTAGTGACCGCTGCTCCCCGCGGGGATGGGGAGGCTCGCGTCCGTGTATGTAAATCC
>NW_020871421.1:22500-25000 GCF_003789085.1 Penaeus vannamei | reverse complement strand
TATGGAAGGGAGAATAACGTTTGTATCAAATATATGAATCTTATCAGACTTTCCGTAATGAATAACCCAGGTGGGCGGGTGGGGGGAGGGGGGGGGATTCTCTCCTAAGATGGCGGGGGAGGGATGGAGGGGGGTGAAAAAATGTGTTTGGGGAGCCCTTCACTAATTAGCCGTCAATCCCCCTCCCCTAAAATAAAAATGATAATAATAATAAACCAATAATGATGATAATTATAGTGATGATAATAATGATAATAATGATGATGATGAATGGTAAAATGATAATAATAATAATGAATAATATGATGATGAATTAATTAATAATAATAATAATAATAATAATAATATAATAATAATATATAATAATAACAAAACAAATAATACAACAATAATAATAATAATAATAATAATGATAATAGTAATAATAAGTAATAACAATAATAATAATATTAAATAACAATAATGAAAATAAATAAATAAACAAAAATAACTATGGTGATTCGAGTTTCGATATGTCTGTACCGATAGGCCTTTCCAATCTCGACACGCCCGTTCCGACACGCCCCTCTCGACACGCCCTTTCGACCACGCCCCTCTCGACACGCCCCTCTCGACCCGCCCCCTCTCGACACCCCCTCTCGACACGCCCCTCTCGACACGCCCCTCTCGACCCGCCCCTCTCGACACGCCCCTCTCGACCCCCTCTCGACCCGCCCCTCTCGACCCGCCCTCTCGACACGCCCTCTCGACACGCCCCCCTCTCGACCCGCCCCTCCCGACACGCCCCTCTCGATACGCCCCTTTCGACCCGCCCCTCGACACGCCCCTCTCGACACGCCCCTCTCGACTCGACGCCCCTCTCGACACGCCCCTCGACACGCCCCTCTCGACACGCCCCTTTCGACACGCCCCTCTCGACCCGCCCCCTCGACCGCCCTCTCGACACGCCCCTCTCGACTCTCGACCCGCCCCTCTCGACACGCCCTCTCGACACGCCTCTCTCGACCCGCCCCCTCTCGACACGCCCCTACCGCCCGAGACACGAAGGCGTGGTGTCGCTACCTTCCACCGTGCAGGTTAATGAGGTAGACGATGCCAACAGGTGCGCGGGACGCCGATGCGCTCTCCGGGGTTGAGTAATGTGTTAAGAGGACGTCTCGGAAGACACGAGAGCGCCTTGGAAGGAGTGTGGGAAGCTGGGAGAATAGGGGCTCTCGAGGTCTCTGTTTGGTGCTCTGTCCCTCTCTCTCTCTTTTTATCTCTGTGTTTGTCGATCTCTTACTTTCTCTTTTTGTTTTCTTTTTGGAGCTCTCTTTTTATTTTCTCTTTTTCTTATTTTGTCGCTCTCTTCTCTCTGTCTATTATCTATCTAATTCTCTCTCTCTCTCTATCTATTTTATCTCTCTCTCTCTCCTTCTCCCTCTTTCTTACTCCCCCCATCTCTCTCTCTCCACTCCATCTCTCTCTCTCTCTCTCTATCCATCTATCTATCTATCTATCTCTAATCTATCCATCTATCTATCTTTTTATCTCTCCTCCCTCTCTCTCCCCTTCCTCTTCTTCTCTCTCTCCATGATAAATCGTACCGCCGTTAACAATCGGAATGATAGCAGCGCTGTGATCCACAAACTAACACTTTCTTTGATTAAAAGCGAATTATTTCATTATTTATTTTTTTCCGCCATTTCGGCTTATTTTTGATTTATTTCATCACGAGAGAAGAGAGAGATATAGCATAAGGGAGATTAGAGAGAGCTAAGGGGAGGCTCGAGGGAGCGAGAGAAGAAGAAGAGCCGAGAGGAGAGGAGAGGAGGAGAAGAGAGAGAGAGAGGAAGAGAGAGAGAAGAGATAGGGAGAGAGAGAGAGAAATAGACAGAGCAGAGCCGAGAGAGGAGAGGAGAGAGAGATCGATATAATATGAATGCAGAGAGAGAGAGTACCCCAGATCTAGAGAGAGAGAGACCCGCAAGAAACGCACACGGCGCGCAAGATACCGCGCGGAGAAGATTTTCGACTACTTACACTTACCATTGGAAGAGCCCGTTAACGACGAATTTACGCGAGAATATCCAGCTCTAGGCCTTTTAGTTTTTCTCACTATTCACATCTAGTGTGTAAATCTGCCGGGACAGGTAACACAAGGTATAATCCACGTAAAGCTGTTGAAACAGGACCGTACCGCTGTCTCGTCTCGGTCAACCACAACCTGTCGGATACCGTCTCATTCGGCCTTCTCCCAGCTCCATATCCGTGGATTATACTAAGACGCCGACATATCACGTAACTAGGTAGTGAAACAGTATCGACATATCCTTCACGCTGTATAGGAAAAGAGACGAAGCCTGATACATGAGGAGAGAGAGGGAGGAGAGAGAGAGAGACGAGAGAAGAGATTGAGAGAGACGAGAGAGGGAGAGGCGACAAGAGATGAGAGAGACGAGAAGACAGAGAGAGAGGAAAGAGAGAGAGGAGAGGAGAGAGAGAAAGAGAGAGAGAGATG
>NW_020871421.1:10000-12500 GCF_003789085.1 Penaeus vannamei | reverse complement strand
TATTATATATATATATATATATATATATATGCATATGCCATGGTGTGGATAGATTGACAACAGAGGAACAGAGACAGACAGCTAAAAAAAAGAAAGGAAAATGACTTACAGAACTTCAGACAAAGAGCAACAGCAACGGAGATAAGCTTATAAGATTATGCATCGACCGCGGCACAAGAGACGCTATCCATCCTAAAACCCTGTCTACGGCAACGCAGCATGACGGGCCAATTACGTGATCCAGTGTCCGACCTGCAATAACACATCGCAGGCAATCAATCTTATGAGAAGGACAGAAAAGAGACACGATTCATAATTCAATCCGGGACTTTCCACACGCGGGGGTCTCGGTGCGATGACGTCACACACAACAGTCGTCGTTTTCTATGCGGGGGAGTGGACGTTGCTGTCATTTTTCTTTCTCTCTCTCTCTCTCTCTTTATCTCTTTCTCTGTGTCTTTTTTCTCTATATCTTTTCTTTCTCGTGTCTTTTCTCTCTCTATCTATCTCTCTATCTCTTTCTCTGTCTTCTTCTCTCTCTTTCTATCTATCTATCTATCTATCTTATCTATTTATCTATTTACATATATATATGTATATATATCTTTCTTTCTTTTATTCTATTCTGTCTATTTCTTTCTCTCTTTTTGACATTCTTTTCTCTTCTCTATATTTCTTTCTCTCTCTCTTTCTGTCATCTTTTTTCTGTCTCTTATTATTTTATTACTACTATCATTATTATTCTCATTATTATTATTACTATTATTATTATTATTATTATTAATATTATTATTATTATTATTATCATTATTATGATAATTATTATTATTATTATCATTATTTCTTTCTCTCTCTCTCTTCTCTCTCTCTCTCTCTCTCTCTCCTCTCTCTCTCTCTTCTCTCTTCTCTCTCTTCTCTCTCTCTCTCTCTCTCTCGTCATCCTCTTTTCCCTCTTCCTTCTTTCTCTATGTTCTCTCTCTTTCTTTTTTTGTCTGTCTCTCTTGCCTTTCCCTTTCTCTGTCTTTCTCTCTTTCCTGTCCCATTGAATTTCTTTATTCCTCCGTTCTAGTCTTCCATCTCTCTTTTAATTTATTCCTCTCCTCCCTTGCCTCCTCCATCACCCTTGTTTTCTCTGTTTCTACTTTTCTTCACTCTTCCTATATTCTCCATTTCCTTATTTTACCTTTTTTTCCTTCTCTTCCCAATTTTCCTCTCCCGTTTTTCCCGTTTCGGGCTTCTCATTCGGTCATTTCCCTTATTTTTTCCTTCTCATTTCTCTTCGCTATCCTTCTTCCCTTTCCCTCATCTCTCTCTCCTCCTTTCTTCTTCCATTTGTGATATTCCTCCTCTTTCCTCTCCTATCCTTACGCTTCCCTTTATCCCGCCCTTCCATTCCTTCTCAGTATCCTTACAGTAATCTTCTTTCCCTTTCTCTCGCCTTCTCTTCCCCTCCAAAATTCGCTCTTCCCTCCCACCTCTACCTCTCCTCCTCACCCTTCCCCATTCCTTCCCTCCCATCTCTCTCCCTTCCCCACTCTTTCCCCCTTCTTTCATTCCTTACCATCTCCCGCCCCTTCCCTCCTCCTTCCCCTCCCCCCCCCTCCCTCCTTCCCTCCCCCTTTCCACCCCATTCCTCCCTGTCTCTCTCTTCCCTTTCCTCCCTCCTCCTCCCTTCCCCTCTCCTTCCTCCTACCCCTCCCCCTCCTCCTCCCCTCCCCTTCCCCCTCCTCCCTCCTCCCTCCCCCCTATCCCCCCTTCCTTCTCTTCCTCCCACCTCCCTTCCCTCCCCCTTCCCCCTCCTTCCCCCTTCCCTCTCCCTCCCTCTTCCTCCCTCTCCTTCTCCCGCTCTGCCCCTTCCTACCCCGGATTTTCATCTGACCATCCGTCGGCGGGACACGCCACCAGCATTATGGTTTTAGTGGATAACTAGCTTCAAATATGATTGGCTTGGGATCTTTGCTGCCAAGACGGTGAAACCAAAATGGACGTGAATGTGCGCGATACGAGTGTCTTGATGGAACTGTCAGATGTCTCCTCGAGCGCAGAAGATGATTTACGAGCACCCCTGGAAACTCCCTTTTTATATCAGAGTGTTATAAAGATCTCCGACTTGCGAGCGCGGGAGTGTGAGAGTGAGAGAGAGAGAGAGAGAGAGGGGAGAGGGGGGAGACAGCACGCTTGGATATGTATGCGTGTATGTACATGAGAGGGTGTGGGGTTGGGTGGGTGTGGGGGGAGAGGGGGGGGGGAAGGGGGAGTGGGAAAGAGTGTGAGGATGGTCGAGGGGGGAAGAAGAACGAGATAGAAAGAGAAAGGGGGGTGAGAAGAAAGAGGGAGATGAACGAAAGGGGGGAGAGAAAGAACGAGATAGAAAGAGAAGGGGAATGAGAAGAAAGAAAGACTTAAATGCGAAATGAATCTGGGAAGAAGAGAGGTTGATGGATGTATACATAAATAGAGGAGAAGAGAAAGATCAAGTTGGGGAGATAAAAGTACAGAA
>NW_020871421.1:0-2500 GCF_003789085.1 Penaeus vannamei | reverse complement strand
AGAATAATTGAAATGCATTGGTTCAAACATACACAACGACACTCACTTTTACTTACCTTATAAATGGATATTTTGGCAAAAAAAAAGGTAACTTTTCGACTTATATCTTAGATGATAATGATTATTATTTTTCTGTTATCATTACTCTTAATTAGTTATTTATACAAATGATAGTACCTTAATAGTTACAATTCAGAACTGGAATAACTACCTGTCTCATATTTGTTATTCATTAAATCCACAGAAGAAATCCTTTGCTAGCACATGCATTGGCAAAGCAAAAGTAAATATTTTTATATTTATTTCCAAATAAACAGAATCAAAATAAGGAAAATGAAGTTAGGTGATGCTTATATTCGAGGGCCTCTTAGTAACTAAGATTGACATTTTTATCAGTTATTCACATTATCATCATTGTAATTATCATTATTATTATTACGTTTGTTATTATCATCATCATTGTTATTTGTATGATATCAATTATTTCTATGATATCAACATCATTATTATAGTAATTAACATTTTTATCATTATCATTACTATTATTGTCATTACTGTTATTATTATTGTTAATGCTATTATTGCTATTATCATTATCATTGTTTTTATTCTTATCATTATAATAATTATTATTGTATTATAACTGTTACTGTTGTTATTATTATGATTATTTCTATTATTATCAGTATCATTATTGTTATCATTAATTAGAATGATAATTTTCACTATTGTTATTATTTTCAACATTATTACTATTATTGTTATCTAATAGCATTGCTATCATCATTTTCATTATCCACTATCTTCTGTTAGTATTAATATTTTCATTATTTTAGTATTTATATCATATCCTTATTATTATTTGTTTTATTATTGTCCATTATCATTATTATATTTTGTTGTTGTTGCTGTTTGCTGTTGTTGTTGTTGTTATTATATTATCATTGTTATTACTCATTTCAATTATTGCTGTCATTATCATTACCATAATCATTGTTTATAATCATGATTTTTTTATACAATCATTATTATTAGCATTTTTATAAATGATGATGCTGTGGCTATTGACAGTTATAACGATTATAATAATCATTAATACTTTATTCTTTATTAATGTATTCTATGAGGTGTGTATAAATTATATATACTATATATATATATATATATATATACTATATATATATATTATATATATATATATATATATATTATATATTTATATATATATATATTATCATATATATATATTATATAGTATATAATATATATATAAATATATATATATATATATTATTATATATAATTATATATTATGTGTGTGGTGTGTGTGTATATATATACAAGAATTCATCATAATCAAACATAGAGTCAACAGACAACCTTGACTTTGACGTCAGCCGGGATCCGTCTTGCCGGGCCGGACCCTGAAGACGTGTTTTCCATCGTGTCCATCTCTACTTCTTTGTCAATCATTCTTATCCGCGATTGACAAGCCTCGGCGGCGCTTTGACGTCCTCCGCTGCGATTTTGCGTTCCGTTGTGGCCTCGTTTCGTGTGAGTCCGTTCGTTCGAGTGAGGAGAGAAGGGGAGGAGGGATGGTGGGGGAGGGAGGGGTATGGGTGAGGATTTCTCTCTTCTGGTCAGTTGTTGTTTTTTGTTGTTTGTTTGTTGTTGTTGTTGTTGATGGTGGTTGGTGCTTCTTTCTCTTTTTTTTTTTTTATTGTTCATGCCTTCTCCTTTTTAACCCTTCTTCTCTGTCTCTTCCTTTTTGATCTTCTCTCCATTGCTCCCCTCTCCGTCAGTATGTTCCCAACCCCCTCTTTCCCTCTGTTAATACCTATCCTTCTCTTCCTTTCCTTCCTTCTTTTCCTCCCTCCTTCTGTTCTCCACTACCTTCTTCTCTTTCCCTCTTCTTTCTTCCCTCTACCCTCTCCTCCTCTTTCTTCTTTTCTCTATTTTCCTCCATCTGTCTACCCTCTCCCTACCTCCTTTTCCCTATCCTTCTCCTCTCCTTCCCCTTCTCCTTCTCCAAACGCAAGCCACACAGTCTCAATCCTCCTTTTACCCCAATCCTTCTCCTCCCTCCTCCTCTTCCTTTTTCCCCAATCCTTTTCCTTTCCTCTCCTCCTCCTCGTCCTCCTCTTCCTCTTTTTCCCCAATCCTTCTCTTTCCCCTCCTCTCCTTCCTCCTTCTTCCCCTCCTCCTCCTCTCCTCCTTCCTTCCCTCCTGCCAGACACGAAGCCACGAAGCCCCCGCCATGAAGAACGGGCGACGGAGGCTCCAGCAGGAGAACGTACATCTCGTGTCGAAAACGTCGAGGAAAATGACCGGGGGGGGGGGGGAGTCCGCATCAGGACGTCAGCGGAGGCGACCGTCTTCATATTCTTTCGCGGCTGACAGCTGACAGCGGTGACCCTTCCTTCCTCGCCTTTTCCCGCCCATAGCCCTTCGGATGCCTCGGCGCTGACGGATGGACAGACAAATATGCTTCTCCTTTTGT
>NW_020871420.1:146622-148223 GCF_003789085.1 Penaeus vannamei | reverse complement strand
AAAATAATAAATGACAACAGCAAAAATTAAGTTAAACGAACAATGCATAGATATAGCCAATGCGAACGAATATAATGAATAATAACGATAATAATCCTTGTCACTATCAATTATCATAGTTACGTGATAAAAAAGAGAGAACAGTAGATGGAGAGATTAAGAACTAATAATGCCAGTCATAAGCAGTAATGGGATGAGGAGGAGAGCGTCAAGTCTGCGATATAAACAGAACAACAACAACAATGTAGGATAAAACAACGCTAAATGATTAGTGTATACAGAATAGGATGTCGTGACAGGACAATCATGGAATGAAGAACCATCAAAATGAAGTATTCAAAAAATAAACTTAATTTGAATGTAGAGAAAGAACGCGACAAGGAGAATGAAATGCACTGAGTAAGAGTAGGGGCTAGATATAGAGAGAGAGAGAGGAAAGAGACAACACTGAGTATCGAGAGGCGCGGAGATAAGAAAGAAATGGAAGAAGAGAGAAAGTTGTTGAGTAAACAGATATGCTTATAGCACGAGAGGCCAGAGAGAGAAGAGAGGAGCGAAGAGAGAAAGAAGAAGAAGAAGAAGAAAAGAGAAGAGAGAACGAAAAGGAAGAGAAGAAGAAAGAAGAAGAGAGAGAGAAGAAAAAGGAAAAAGAAAGAAGAAGAAGAAAAAATAAAATGAATAAAGAAAACAAATGTGGAGAAGCGACAATCGTGTGTGAACTTCACCAAATGGCGCGTCTCGATAAAAGTCTTTGGTCTGCAAAGGAAAATGCTGGTCGTTACAGAGTTCTCCGAGACGCGCACAAGACATACGGAGACAACGAGGGTGCTTGGGCTTGGAGCGGGGACAGTAGACGTATAAGAGGTCAAGCCTCAGAGGCTGCACTAGGGAGACAGAGAAAGTCGAATCGATGTAGTAGAGTGTAGGTATTAGCACTGCAAAGAGGAGCAAGGACCCTTAGGGAGGAGACCCAACGAGAGAGGGGCGAGAGGAGAGGGGAAGAGGAGAGAGAGAGGAAAAGGAGAAGAGAGGGAAGAGAGAGAGAGAGGGAGAGGAGGAAGAAGGGAGAAAGGAGGGAAGAGAGGGAGAAGAGAGAGAGGGAGGAAGGGAGAAGAGGGAAGGAAAGGGAAGGAGAGGAGAGAGGGAAAGAGAGGGAAGAGAGAGAGAGGGGAAGGAAGAGGAAGAGAAGGGAGAAGAGGGGAGAGGATTGAAGTGGAGTAAGAGTGAAAGGAATGGAGGGAGAGAGGAGAAGGAAGGGGAGGGGAGGAGAGAGGAGAGAAGGAGAGGAGAGAGAAGAGGAGAAGAAGGAGAGGAAGGAGAGAAGAGAGAGAGAAGAGAGAGAGAGAGAGAGAGAGAGAGGAGAGGAGAATAAGAAGGAAGAGAAGGAGAGGAGAAGAGAGAGAGAAGAGAGAGAGAAGAGGAAAGAGAGAGAGAAGGAGAGGGAGAGAGGAGAGAGGAAGGAGGGAGAAGAGAGAGAGAGAGAGAGAGAGATGTACAGTATAGTAAGAGATAAGTATATATAGAATAAGTATAAGGAGTGTATAAGTAAGGAGATAGAGTATAGAAAAGAGGAGAAAGATAGATATATATATATAGAGAAA
>NW_020871420.1:131622-136622 GCF_003789085.1 Penaeus vannamei | reverse complement strand
CGTACGACTCTTTTTCTCGCTGCTCATTCTCTCCTTTCGTAGCCTATCCTCTCTCTGTGTCTCTACATTTTTTTTCTCTTTCTCTCTCCGTTTTTTTCTCATTTTATCTCTACGTCTTTTTTCTCTCTTTCTCCTTTTCTCTTTTCTCAATCTCTCTCTCTCTCTCATTTCCCGACCTAGCTTTCCCCTTGCTTTTCAATTTCTTTGCGTGGCTTTCCTTCCCTCTTCTTCCCTTCTTTGTCTGCAACTCTTTCTCTTCCTTTCTCCTCTCGATTCTTTAAGCCTCCTTTCACAGGCACAAGCGGGTTTACTTTCACCCTCCCTAGTGTCACGAGTCTTCCTGTTCATTATTGATAAAAAACGCGAAATCCCTTTGTGTGTTTCGCAATGGGGTGAGTGAGCAATGCTGCGGGAAGGAGTGAGGGAAAAACACCGGCGAAAAAACAAGAGCTCATTATGTTTTTTTTTTCTCTCTGATAAATATATATTTCAAGACATATCTGCTCATTTCATGCTTAGTGGGTCTTTTTCATTGTCATCATACGTACATACATACATACATATATATTCATGTATATATATATATATATATATATATATATATATATTATATATATATATATATATATATATATATATATATATATATATATATATATATATAAGTGTATTGCTCTTTCCTTTATCATTTTGCTTTTACACGAGTTACATTTATCTTCAACATCCTGTTTGACCGTAAGCAAACCGTTTCTTCCATGACGCTGCATGAAAGAGCATGACCTTTAAGACAGATATGCGAAGGTCACTCTGAAAACCATGAAAACTGAAGATGTTCGGCCTAGGTGTTCTCATCGTCATCGTTATCGTCAGTGACTATCATTTCTATTACTGTTGTCATTAACGTCATGATTATCCTTATCTTACATTTCCAATCGCCCTTCGCACTTCGCTCATCTTTCTCGAAGATTCGCGCGCTGTCACAAACCCAAGGAACATACATGTCAGTAGATAGATAGATCGATAGATAAGACAGGGCAATAGGAGGGGCTATGACCTCAAAAGGACTTGGGGAGGTCATGGTCAAACGCCTGCCAGGAAGGGTGAGATGGCAGGAGGGGGAGGGCGGGAGGAAGGAGGGAGAAAGGGAGAACAGGAGGAGGAAGAGAAGGATAAGGGAAATGAGATAATGAAGAAGAGAGAGAAGGAAGATGGGAAGGAAGGGAGAGGGAGAAGGAAAGACGCACAGAGCTTATAGAAGGAATTGGAAAAGGATAAGAAGGGGGGGGGGAGGGGGAAGGGGTAGGACGTGGTCTGCATGGGAAAGAGAGGCGAAGCGTCAGAGAGAAAGAATGTGTGCGTGTGTGTGTGTGTGTGTGTATGTGTGTGTGTGTGTATGTGTGTGTGTGTGTGTGTGTGTGTGTGTGTGTGTGTGTGTGTGTGTGTGTGTGTGTGTGTGTGTGTGTGTGTGTGTGTGTGTGTGTGTGTGTTAGATAGAAATGGATAGATAAATAGATAGAGAGATAGAGAGAGAGTGAGCAAGAAAAAAAGAGAGAGAGAGAGAGAGAGAAGAGAGAGAGGAGAGAGAGGAGAGAGAGAGAGAGAGAGAGAGAGAGAGAGAGAGAGAGAGAGAGAGAGAGAGAGAGGAGAGAGGGGGGGGGGGGAGAGATAAACAGATAGATAGATAGATAGAAGAGAGAGAGAGAGAGAGAGAGAGAGAGAGAGAGAGAGACGAAACAATTGAGTTTCAGATCGAGTACGAAAAATGAAGCACAAAAGACGAAGAAGATAAAGACGAGAAAATCTGGACAGTGATGATGTACAGTACCCCCCCCCAAAAAAAAAAAAAAAAAAAAAAAAAAATCCGGGAAGCAGCTTTCAGGTAGCGCAGTCATGCTCGCAAGAAGTGATGGGGGGGGGGGGGTGAGGGGGGGGTATGAGTGCGGGTGAGGGGAGAGGAAGGATTAGAAAGGAGAAGAAGAGGTCATGGGACGAGACAAACTCTCCCAGGGCCAAGGATGAGAGAAAGGCAGTTTGGTCGGCGTGTGGTGGTGGGGAAGGTTGGGTGGGGGAGGGGGGTGTCGGTAGAGCGGAGGGGGAGGGGTTAATAGTGAGCGCTGACAGAGACTGAGCAACTATCAAAAAAAAAAAAAAAAAAAAAAGTTAAACGTTCCAAAAATCGACTGCTCTTTGCTGGGGGTTGTCGGCCATTTGATTGACAGGAGGATAAATTAATCCATGTCTTATTCGCCATATATCGAAGCTCTAGGGTAATAGTCGTCGTAGTTTGTACTTGATACCAAACGGCAGCCAAATTCAACAGATGAAACCAGCTTCGGTCAGTGTGCCATCAACTACATTCCAGTGTCGGAGATCACGTTTTCTGTTGCTTTTTCGGGGTAACTAAATAAATAGATTTTTTATGGCAGGACTCATCTTCACTTTCATCGACGGTCGTAAAATACACCAGACATATCTTTTGCTTGTAAAGCGAAGAAGGTTTGGGAAAACAGTTTTTTTTTTTTTTTTTTTTGGGGGGGGGGGGGGGTGAACACTGAAAACGTTGTTGTAAAAATCATTATGTCTAGTTCTAAGTGTAAATAAAATTCCAAGGCTGTGGCGTCGTCTCCGTAGGCCAAGGTGGAGGGAGGGAAAGGGAGAGGAGGAGGAGTAAGATAGTTGAGGAAATACCATGGGGTGAAGAGAGAGAAAAGAGAAAGAATTGATCATGATGAAAGATGGGCCGATAAAAGGAAAGTATTAACGACGAGAAGAATGCACATGTAGGAAATGGCGAAAAGGGAGGGATGATATACGAAGATAAGATGTAAGTTGTAAGCATGGAGGAATGATAAAGGATGAACGGAAAATGATGTCGGATCACTATCGGTGCACAAATGTACATTTTCGCGAAATAACATGAAAAATTAAAGGAATCACTGCATTCACTAGCTTGGTATTACGAGCTAAACTATGCTTTATGTTATTACACTACATGTCACCTACGAGAGAGTGCAATTGGCCCTACCGGTCGCGCCCACGACGATGCATGCGCCCGCGCAAGAGCATATGGCAGGACCTATATTGATTATCCTACAATGGGCGGACCCCTGGTCTCACGGCCAACCTGCAGACGCCCGTGCCACTCGTTCACGATTCCCGGCTGGCGCTGGGGACCGTGTATGGGAGGCATGGGCATGGAGGGACCCCAGGAAGGTACATGGGTCCCGGGGCCCGCCCATTGCCCCGTGTGCCCACGTTCCTCACTGGTGTCCTTTTGCAGATGCGTTCGCTGGTCCTGCTCCTGCTGGTGGCCGCCGCTGCCCACGCCGACAAGATCTTCGCAGGCCCGCCCGCAGGATTCCAAGATGCCTTCGACATCCCGGTGCCGTCCGCCAACGAGGTCCTCGGGGGATACCTGCCCCCGAAGGAAGACAACTGCATCGACATCACCTCCACCTCCACCGCCACAAGGGTCGTGACCAGCACGACGGGCGGCGGTGGCTTCGGCTCCGTGGTCACTCAGGTCATCACTTCCAGAGTGGTGACCACCCAGTTCCGCCCCACCACCGTCGTCAGGACCGAGGTCAACACCGTCGGGAATACGAGGACACAAGCCCTGACGCAGACGCGGACGAGCGAGGTCGTGCGATCCATTATCAACACCGTCAGCGGATCCGCCGTCACGAGGAATGTCCAGTTCACGGTGACCAGCACCCGGCAGGTACAGAGCGTGGCGTACAGCACGGTGAGGTCACAGGTCACCCGCCCCGTGGAAGTCGTGAAGACCCAGACTGAAACCTCCGTGCGGGCCACCACGGTCACCAGTAGCTCACAGAGAGTCGAAACCAGCACAGTCACCGCCCCGGTGCGAGATGTGGTCGTCACCAACACCGTCGTTTCTAATGTCCAGACAACCGTGCAGACCCAGCCGCCAGCCCGGACCGTGCAGTCCACGAGAGTCGTGCAGACCACCGTGTTCAGACCCACCACCGTGCAGCCGCCACCCGTGCTGCGAACACAAACAAGGACCTCCAGCCAGGTGATCTACTCCACAAGCACGACCAGCCAGGTCACCCAGGTCGTGCGCACACAGGAACAGGTTGTGACTAGCATCGTCGTGTCCACACAGTCTCGCGTGTCCACCCAGGTCCTTCCCACGACCGTCGTCTCCACGAGAGTCGTCGGCAACACCATCACCAGGACCATCGACAGCGTCGTCAACCGTCCCGTCACCGTCACCAACACCAGGACCGAGGAGCGAACCGTCGGCCGCGCCTCCACCTCCTTCGTCAACGTGGTGAGGACGGTGAACCTCCCCGAGCAGGTGGTGACGAACCGCGTGGTGTCCACCAGCCTCGTGAATTCAGTCTTTTTCAGCACCGTCGGCGGCGTCCGTACCGTCACCGTCACAAGGACGATACCGGCTGTATGCGGCAACACAGGCTACAACTATGAAGCGCCGGCCGTTCCCTTCACCTTCGGAAATTAAGAGAGCTTCTGGCGGCGTCGATGAGAGCCTCCACCGAGTCCTCGTCGCTCGAAACGAAATCTTTAAAATGATCATAACTATCCGATTTTCAGAACATGTAAATGCGTGTGTGAATCTTGTATAAATAAAAGTTTCCATTTCTATTATTTTTACTTTTCATAGTCTAAATGATCAGTAATCATTGCGTCAGTACATGCATCTCTATTCGCGGTAAGTACTTGGATACATTTTCGTTATGATTCACATTATCAGACCCGTATAATATGGTTGCAATGTTGTCATCCCTTCTCTCTCTCCCCCAGCATGGTGCGCGTGTGCCTGGTGCTGCTGCTGGCAGTGGCTGGACCATGTCTGGCTGCCAAGCTCCCCACCATCCCCGGGATTCCCCCAGGTGGACGACAGCTCTTCCCAGACTCAGGATCTCAAACACTGTTCCCTGGCGCGCAGGATCTTCTGGGGTCCTACTTGCCGCCTCCAAGAGAACCTTGCGTCCCTGCCACTAGAACCGAGG
>NW_020871420.1:114122-119122 GCF_003789085.1 Penaeus vannamei | reverse complement strand
ATTCTCGGTATTTCTCTCTTTCGCATTCTTTCTTTTTTTGTTTCATTCTCTGTTAGACCTCTTCCTCTAGTTTGTTTAAATATATATGCTTATATATATATATATATATATATATATATATATTATTTGTATTATGTTATCTATGTATATATATGTGTGTACATATTTATATATATCCATGTGTATGTATATAATGTATTTAAGTATATATATACATATATATATATATATATATATATATATGTATATATATATATATATATATATATATATATATATATATATATATATATATATATATATATATGAATATATACATATATACATACATATATATATATATATATATATATATATATATATATATATATATATATATATATATATATGAATATGTATAGATGTACATGCACACACACACACACACACACACACACACACACACACACACCACACACACACACACACACACACACACATTATATATATATATATATATATATATATATATATATATATATATATATATATATATATATATATATATATATATATATATATATATAATATGTATAGATATACATACATATATATATATATATATATATATATATATATATATATATATATATATATATATGTACATATATATACGCACATATGCATACACATGCACACACGCACGCACACACACACACACACACATATATATTATACATCTTTTGCAGCTGATAGTCTTAGATTTCAGGGTAATTTAGATGCAGTATCATGAATGAATTGAGACAAAGTCTTTGACGAAACACAGTTTATAAAATGACGGAAAGGGGAACATTCATTTGGAAAAACAGGTCCGTTGAGCCATGGTTTAAGTTACTTTGCTGTGGTTCAAGTGGCCTGTAATATAATATAGATGGAATATAAGAGGTTTCGAAATCAACAAAGAATTTGATTTCATATGATGTCCTGTTGTAGGCTGATCAGACTCCAAACCTTTATACTACTTACGTAAAACTGTAACTGATCTCTCACAAAAAAAAAAAAAAAAAAAAAAAAAAATAAAAATAAATGAATAAATAACAATTCACAACAGGCTTCACACTTAAGACTAATCGAAGAATGGCTCATGGTCAACTGATGAAAATTGTGGAATAGTTAAGAAAAAGCCTCTTAATTCGTGATTTTGATATGACAAGAAATATCAACAGACTGACCCTAAAGATAAATTAGATTCTTTAGAAAACGGTGTAAATTCAAACGAATAACTCCATGGCGAAGGAAACGTAAATTAGCACGTTCTTGTCTCCTATTCGTCAATGTGTCAGGCGTTTAATAGAAGTATTAATAAAGGTATGAAGGAGAATTAATACTTCCCCAATGCAAGAGATGAATTAATTCTCATTCATACCTTTTCTACATTTGTCAACATGAATGTGGTTCAGTAGTATTAGTAACTTTGAATAAGGTCCGTGCTCTTGTTATGATGTGTTCCGCCCTTTTTAGAGGCTCGGAGGGAAGGCTCTGGGATGCTGGCACTTTATGAAGGAATTCGTTACGTACACGATCTCATCATCAAGGAAGTCTGGACAACAGATCCACAGCGCCATCAGAAAGAAATCACGCACACACACACACACAAACACAACACACATACATATATATGTACACACACACATTTATGATACACACGCACACACACACACACACACGCACGCGCACACGCACACGCACACGCACACGCACACGCACGCACATTCACACACACACACACGCACTTATATATATATATATATATATATATATATATATATATATATATATATATATATATATATATATATATAATACACACACATATGTGTGTTTATATCTATATCTATCTCTCCATTTGTCTATCGATATATCCAACTATCTATCTATCTGTCTATCTATAGGCATATATTTATACAGTTGCATACATATGTAGATACAGATACAGGTTGGTAGATATATAGACAGATATGCAGTTGGATAGATAGGTAGATATAAAATCATATATATATATATATATATATATATATATATATATATATATATATATATATATATATATATATATATATATATATATATATATATATATATATAAACACACACACAAACATAAGGCAAAGGTACAATATATATTGTATACCTATAAAGGCATATACATTTTCTTGGGTCCATATCCCTCTCTATATAAGCCTACCCTACCAAAATGATTTCCCATTTTCTATGAGTTGAATTGCAATATTCTGCACAGTCTATGCTAAACGTGAATGAAATAATTATTTTACTAGGGAAGGAAAACATTTCCCACAATAAGCTGGTATTTAGAACTCTCATGATAGAGAAAAAAATAAACAGTGTACTGCAATAATGGAAATGATAATGCCATTAATCAAAGTCGTATTTATAACAATAACGATAGAAATAAAATGAAAATAAAAAGTGACAATTGTCCTAGTGATGATAATAGACTAATATCATTGAAAAGAATGATTGTGATAATGATAATGATAATGGGATATTGATAATGATAATAGGATAATGATAATGATAATAGGATAATGAGTATAATAAAAATATTAATATAACAATAATAACAGTAATAGTAATAATGATGCTGATAATAACATTAGCAATAACAATAATCATAATATAGATAATGATGATAACAATAAGATAATGAGGTTGCTGATGATACTGACACTAACAGTAATGATAACAGTAATATTGATAATAAAGAAAATAACAAAAATCGAAAACAATGCTAGTAATGATAAAAGTGATGGTGAAGACGATAACAATAATAATAACTGTAATAATAAAGGTGATAATGAAAATAATCATGATGATAATGATAATAACAGTGATAATGATAATAATGATAACAGTGATAATAATGTGAAGGATAATGACAATTAATTATTTCAATAATTATGATAATACTAATAGAAATAACAGTGATCATATCAGTAACGATAATAATGATATGGGCAGTGATAATAACAATGACAATTACATCAACAACAATAACACTTGCAATAATAATCATTATCATTGATAGCAATAATGAAAATACTGATGATAACAATAGGAGCAACAGCAACGATGATACTTAAAAAGATGATAATGATAGTGATAATGAAAATGATAATACCAATGACAGCAGTAATATATGTGGTAATGATTTTTATAATGATGATAAATAATGATCATATTAACAATCATAAGGATGTGATAATGATATCAATAATGATGATAGTAATAATAATAATGATAATAACAATGATATAACTACTACTACTAATAATAACAATAATAGCAAAAATAATGAGGACAATAATGAAAATAACAGTAGTCACAATAATAATAATAATGATAATAATAATGATAATAACAATAATAATGATGCTGATAATAATAATAATAATAATAATAATAATAATAATAATAATAATAATAATAATAACAATAAGGATAATGATAATAATAATAACAATAATGACAATAATAATAGTAGTAATAATAATGATGACGATAATAATAATAATGATAATAATAAATTTGATAATGACAATGGTAACGATACATAAAATAATGGGAATAACATAAAAAAAAATGATAAAGATAACAATAATGTAACAATAATAAGAACGGTGCTACTACTACTACTACTGTTACTGCTCCTACTAATGATAATGATTACAGCAATCAACAACAGTAACATCGGCCTCATTTTCAACAAATAATAATAACAGCAAATCGAATCCCACGAAACCCTGACAGACAGAGAAGTCCGTCAATAAAAAAAAAAAAAAAAAAAAAAAAAAAATGTCCTTCAACAACAGCGAGGGGCGAGCGAAGGGGTGGGGTGGGGTGTTTGGGGGGGGGGGAGGTTGAGGTGAAAGTGCAGTGTCCCTCTCCCAGCGGTCCAGTTGGGCTGATACGGTTAAACCTAATCCTCCTTCTCTCTGTCTTTCCCTCCTCCTCTTAATCTTTCTCCTCTTTCTTATCTTCCTCCTTCCTCTTAACACTCCTGTTTCTCTTCTTCTGCTTTCTCCTCCTACTCCTCCTTCTCCCTCTCCTCTTCGTCCTCTTTCTCCTCCTCCTCCTCTTTCTCTTTCTCTTCCTCCTCTTCCTCCTCTTCTCCTCCCCTCTTTTCTCCTCCTCCACGTCCTCTTTTTCATCCTCCTCCTTCTCCTCGTCCTCCTCCTTCTCCTCCTCTTCCCCCTCCTCCTCCTCCTCTTCCCCTTCCTCCCCCTCTTTCTCCTCCTCCTCCTCCTCCGTTTCCTACTCCACGTCCTCCTCCTCCTCCCTCTTCTCCTCCTCTCCTCCTCCCCTCTTTTTCTTCCTCCTCCTCTTCCTCCTCCGTTAACCGCCATCTCCATAGCTCCCGGGCTCACCTATAGTAAATAAAGGTTGGGAAAGCAACCACACTTTTTTTTTACTGCAGAGAAGCTGGGAATGAGAAATAAGAACGAGGAAGGACGAGGGAAGAAAAAAATGAGGAGGAAGAGGAGGAGGAGAAGGAATAGGAGGAGGAAGAGAAAGATGAGGGAGGGAAGGAGGAGGAGGAGGAACAGGAGGAGGAAGAGAAGGTGGAGGAGGAGGAGGATAGGGAAGGAAGAGGAGATAAAGGAAGTGGAGTAAGAAGTAGAGGAGAATGAGGAGGAAGAGGAGGAGGAAAAGAAAGAGGAATAGGAGAGGAGGAAAAGAAAGAGGAAGTAGGAGGAGGAGAAAAGAAGAGAGTAGGAGAATAGGAGTAGGAGAGAGAAGGAGGAGAGACCTGGTTCGAGGGAGCCTTGGTGGACGCGTTGACCTTGGAGATCTTAGTCTCGTCTTGAGGAATAACAGGCCTCCTTCTCCTCTCCCTGAATAAGGAAAGCGGCGAGTTGAGGCGGAGGAAGGGCGTGGGAGAGGGAGGGGGAGTATATACATATACACACGTATACATATATATTTACAAACATAAACCTGCA
>NW_020871420.1:94122-101622 GCF_003789085.1 Penaeus vannamei | reverse complement strand
TTCTTCCCCCTTTCCATTCACTCCTCTGGTTCTCGGTTCCACTCCGGAGACCGCCAGGGGGATGATTGGTCCATTAGGCTTTGTGCGAAAGACTTCCGGAAAGATTGCGGGCGTGAGGTTGGTCTTCTTGTCTCCATACCCTTGATTTGCTTCATAATCAGAGCAGTTAAAAAAAATAAAAATAAAAAAAAAAAAATAAAAAAAAAATCTGTGATACGTTGGTCTGAGAAGCTTCTCTCTTTCTCTCTCCGTTGCACCCTGTCTCCATACCCTCATAATCAGAGCAGTAAAAAAAAAAAAAAAAAAATAAAGAAAAAAAAATACGTTGGTCTGAGAAGCTTCTCTCTTTCTCTCTCCGTTGCACCCTGTCTCCAACCCTCATAATCAGAGCAGTAAAAAAAAAAAAAAAAAAAATAAAGAAAAAAAAAAATACGTTGGTCTGAGAAGCTTCTCTCTTTCTCTCTCGTTGCACCCTGTCTCCATACCCCTCATAATCAGAGCAGTAAAAAAAAAAAAAAAAATAAAAAAAAAAAAATACGTTGGTCTGAGAAGCTTCTCTCTTTCTCTCTCCGTTGCACCCTGTCTCCATACCCTGATTTGCCTCATAATCAGAGCAGTCAAAAAAGAATAAAAATAAAATGTGATACGTTGGTCTGAGAAGCTTCTCTCTTTCTCTCTCTCTCCATTGCACCGAATCTTCGCTTGATTAACAGAGCAATGGAGGTAGTAGCGCAGTGTGTCACGTGATCGTTCTTCTTATTTCCACTTGGAGTAGGAAGAGTAAAGTGGCGTTGGGGAATTTCCACTTGGAGTAGGAAGAGTAAAGTGGCGTTGGGGAATTTCCACTTGGAGTAGGAAGAGTAAAGTGGCGTTGGGGAATTTCCACTTGGAGTAGGAAGAGCAAAGTGGCGTTGGGGAATTTCCACTTGGAGTAGGAAGAGTAAGTGGCGTTGGGGAATTTCCACTTGGAGTAGGAAGAGCAAAGCGGCGTTGGGGGAATTTCCACTTGGGAGTAGGAAGAGTAAAGTGGCGTTGGGGAATGTTGGGGAATTTCCACTTGGAGTAGGAAGCGTTGGGGAATTTCCACTTGAGTAGGAAGATAAAGTGGGCGTTGGGGAATTTCCACTTGGAGTAGGAAGAGCAAAGTGGCGTTGGGGAATTTCCACTTGAGTAGGAAGCAAAGCGCGTTGGGGAATTTCCACTTGGAGTAGGAAGAGTAAAGTGGCGTTGGGGAATTTCCACTTGGAGTAGGAAGAGCAAAGCGGGTTGGGGAATTTCCACTTGGCGTTGGGGAATTTCCACTTGGAGTAGGAAGGAGCAAAGCGGCGTTGGGAATTTCCACTTGGAGTAGGAAGAGCAAAGCGGCGTTGGGGAATGGGAAAGAACAGGGCACAGAGATCGTCATCATCTCCGCTACTTTCAGAACGTATCGTACTCGGAACTAACGATTAAGTTCTCCAAGTCTTTCCTATTCTTCGTGTTCTTCAAGTTCCTTCCCCAATGAAAATAAACCTCAAAGGCTGTATATCCAATTATTCTTACTTCCTCTTCGGTATTTTAAGGATTTGTTTTTTTTTTTTCCTCAAGAACTGCCTCTTCAACATTTTCTCGTAGTATTGTTTACATGGAGAAGAGTCCCCTCGGTTCTTAGCTTCTTCTGCGTGTCCGTTTTCCAGGAGCTACTGTTTAAATTCGACTCCTTTTCTCTCTTATTGTTCATGTATTGTTCATCTGCAGGATTTTCGCAGTCCGTGGGGCACTTCCGACTATGGCTTTGTCTTCAGAAGGGTGGAAGAGTGCACGCTAAGATGGTCATTGGAAGGGAGCTGTGGAGAGGTACTGGACAATTGTATCTTTACCGTTTTCTCTTTCTTTCTTTTCTTTGCCTCTGATCGTGTTAGTATATTCTCCTACTTCCTCCATACTTCATGTCTACTTCTCTCTTCACCGTTTCTTCTTTTCTTTCTTTCCTTTCTCTACCTCTGATGTTTTTTCCTTCTCCAAAATCGTGTTCGTATATTCTCCTACTTCCCCCATAATTCATGTCTACTTCTCTCCTCTGGATAATGGGTTAAGTGCTATCCAAGATATGCACAAACGCAAGTCAGTCAACACACATAACGCATGATCCACGTTAAACAGACCCACATTCACAATGCTATAAAAACCGTGTTAAAAACAGTGTTAATTCCCCTGTGCTCTGGATTTTCACAATAACCTCTATACTTACATGATCCGACAAGTTTCTTTTGCATGTTTTTCCCGGATTTAAGAATAATCCCCAACATAACTTTACCTTTTTTTAGACTAAAATAATCTGTTTAGAAAAGGCCAGTTAAGGCAGAGCATAGCTAAGATACCCAAGGAGTCAGATGCAAGACAAGAGCATAGCTGAGATGCCCAAGGAGTCACGTGTATGACAGAACATAGCTGAGATGCCCAAGGAGTCACGTGTATGACAGAGCATAGCTGAGATGCCCAAGGAGTCACGTATAAGACAGAGCATAGATGAGGCATACAAGGAGTCAGATGTTGAGTGAAGCTAGGATCACATTAGTCAGCCTCCACGCAGTCTAGCCAGCTACAGTTTTTGATATCGTCAGCTGACCTGACTTCGGCGAGGTATTAGAGAATTGCAGAAAGAAGAAATGGGTCTTGCATTGTTTCGTGCCACCTTATTTTAGTCTAATTTATGACACTTGAAAAACAGCCGAAGTCCGGTCAGCTGACGATATCAAAGACTGTAGCTGACTAGACTTCGGGGAGGCTGTCAAATGTGATCCTAGCATAGCTTCACTCTACATCTGACTCCTTGGGCATCTCAGCTATGCTCTGACTCCTTGGGCATCTCAGCTATGCTCTGACTCCTTGGGCATCTCAGCTATGCTCTGACTCCTTGGGCATCTCAGCTATGCTCTGACTCCTTGGGCAGCTCTCGACTCATTGCATCTCAGCCTGTCTTGCATCCTGACTCTCCTTGGGCATCTCAGCTATGCTCTGACTCCTGGTCATCTCTGCTGCATCTGACCTCCTTGGGCTCTCTGAACTCATGCTCTGTCTTGCATCTGACTCCTTGGGCATCTCAGCTATGCTCTGACTCCTTGGGCATCTCAACCATGCTCTGTCTTGCATCTGCACTCCTTGGGCATCTCAGCTATGCTCTGACTCCTTGGGCATCTGCTCTGTCTTGCATCTGACTCCTTGGGCATCTCATGCTCTCTTGCTCTGACTCCTTGGGCATCTCGACCATGCTCTTGTCTTGGCATCTGACTCCTTGGGCATCTCAGCTATGCTCTGTCTTGACACGTGATCTGTAGCTCTGGCTTAGACTTCGGGGAAGGCTGTCAAATGTGATCCTAGCATAGCTTCACTCTACACCTGAATCCCCAGGTCAGAGAAGACTATTGTGACCTTACCTTGAGACAGAGATGAAGAAAATAGAAGGACTACGTACAGCTTCCGCTCTTTCTCTCCTTCTATCTCCTTCCTATTCCTCTTCCCCTCCAATTCTTCCACCCCAAGACCATTTGCAAGCAGGGAAGAAGAGATAGCAAGCAGGTTCGTGTGGGACACCGCTCTTTCTCTCCTTCTATCTCCTTCCTTCATTCAATCCTCAATCCCACCCCAAGACCATTTGCTAAGCAGGGAGAATGCATAGCAAGCAGGTGAGTAGAGAGAGCGTGTGGACACCGATCGCCACCCCAAGACCATTACTAAGCAGGAGAAGAGCATATCAGAGAGAGGGTAGCACACCGCTCTTTCTCTCCTTCTATCTCCTTCCTTCATTCATTCCCCCCTCCTTTAATCCTGCCACCCCAAGACCATTTGCTAAGCAGGGAGAAGAGCATAGCAAGCAGGTGAGTAGAGAGAGGGTAGCGTGTGGGTCAGTGTGTTCACTGGTTCCTCACATCTTCAGTGTCATGTCGAGAGTCAAACTTCTTTAGAAAACTCTCCTTGGAATATTGTGTCATTGTGGATTCAAAACTGTAACAAGGTGTGGGCTACAAGCGGTAAATTCATCCGTATATATATCTTCATATTCACAAATAGGATAGTAAATTGCTTTTCTACAAAGAGCACGACAAATATTCAAATGCTGAATATGACAATGGCATATATGTCAATTTCAGACAACCAATCAGCAGGAAAGATTAGTTGTACCAATGAATCAAAGAAAATAAAAAATATCATCTACAATATGTATATATAAAGTTTATTTAAGTAAACAAATCTGCAGACAACACAAACAATTGCAAAAAATATTGCAGCATGACAGAACTAATTTATATATCGAATAACCTTTAATAATCTTGCAAAGAGTAATTAATATTTGTATACAAGATGAGAAATGCAAGATTTTTAAAAATCATTCTTCCTTTTCATAAATTATGCAAAATCTATGCCCATAAGGAGCAAAATAGACATAACTGTTTTCTTTACAAATGTCAAAATATATTTCCAGTGTATTCCCTTAGTGTCCCCAAAGTCTTGGAACAAACACTCCATAGTCAAAATAATTCACTGACAACTATAAACATACACAAATTATACAAGAGACCAAACGCTACATAGTCAAAATAATTCACTGATAACTATAAACATTCAAATCACACAAGAGATCAAAAAGTAGTCAAAATACTTCACTGATAACGATAAACTCACACGAAGGACTCTCACACGAAGGACTCTGACACGAAGGACTCTCGTGACGCTACCTGAGAGTGCACGCCACCAGACCTGACTTAGAGGGCCTTGCAACGGGCGCCGGGTCTCTTAGTTCTCCAACTCGTCATCCTCCTGCAACAGGAACAGGTCCAGGATCTGCGCCCTCAGCCGGAGCTTCTTGGTGCTCGGCATGTCCTTCATGTGAGGCATCAGGCTCTTGAAGAAGTGCATGTCGTCTTCCGCGGCTTCTTGCTCCTCTTCCTCCCGCTTCCTCTTCCCCGGCGTGCCCTCTTTGCGGTCTTTGCCTGCGGGTCTGGGGCTCCTCTGCAGAGTGCGCGGCCAAGGGAGGGTTGAGAACTGTTTATCGCAATTATCCATATCGGCCATGATGACGTCCCTGAGGAAGGCCATCTGCTGGAAGTACGGCCAAGTGCTGGAAACCGGTTCTTCGTTCTGTCCTCGCACTTCCTTTCTCTTCAGCTCTCGTCTGTAGTAGTCTCTGGCGTTCTTCCATTTGTTTCGGGCTATTTTTTCTGGAAAAAAAGAGGACATGAAGTTATTGGAATGTATTTTGTAAATAAAGTCATAGGTTATTAATAATTTGATTGGCTTACTACCTCCCTCCCCCCCCTAAATAAATATACAGTTTCACTACTAATCATAGTCACCTAAATACATGAACATATGTTTCATTATTAACAATCAATTGCGTTGTTGCGGTCACATTCAACTGCATTTTGAGGCAACTGGTTTCCCAAAGTCATGAACAGACCTCCTCTAGAAACACTCAGGTCAGAATTGGGTCACGAAATCAGGCTATTAGTCAAAGAATTAGAAAGAAGGGATGGGTCTTGCATTGTTTCTTGTCACCTTATTTTAGTCTAATTTATGACACTTGAAAGAAATGAAAATCAAGATTTCAAGAAACGTGGCTCTACCTGGAAAACTACTGAGCCAAGATGCTTAGCTATGTGGTGTCGCAAGGAAATATGTTGATATGTAACAGATTATGATGCAACTGTTTCACCCATTCTCAAATTAATTCGAATGTCTATGCGAAGCTCAATGTGTTTGTAGGGTACCTCTGCCACTGAGGTTTATAGGGCATTTTCTACACAAACAACTCAACAGAAACATAATAAGTAACCTATAAAGTTGACCAGCCACTCATTGTGTAGTGAGACTGGTATTAACATTGTGCATGAAATATACTAATATACTCCATAATGGCAGCTAGGCAGACCTCATGCAATAGTCACACCCAAGTGTCCTATCACCAATCTTCCATTGCTGACTAAGCGGAACTCAAGATCCCGCCGTTAGTGCAGCCACCTGACAAGCCAGCCAAGTCCAGCTGATATTATAGATCCGGGCCTCGGTTCTTGTTGTACTGCAGGCTACGGGAAGCAGGTGTTGCTCCAAGGAATATTGGGCAAAATTGACGGTGTCAAGCTGCGACTTTGCAGGATGTGCGCTGGAAGCACAGGTCAAAGCCTAATGACTCTGAACAGTGAAACACCTGGGAGTGTATGTGATTCTTGCCAGGTAACTCAACTGGTACAGCCTTCATAATAACCCCACTCATTGAAATTGGTGGCTCACTAACTACCAAAGTGGTGATTAGGACCTTCTAATCAGTTTCCTACGATGACACGGCCACACTTAGGCCGACGAGCTGCGACAAAAAAGCACCAACTGCCATATTCCCAAAGCCTGGCACCTGAGCCTGTATATCCAACAAAATACCATCTCTTAGGATCTGGAGTTGAGCCTGCAACATGTCCTTGTCCATGGCTTCCCTTGGTACTCGCTGCCTCCTACACTTAATACCAGACTTAGTGGACAGGCTCCTGTGCCTTATGAGTTTCAGATCATTTAAATCTTCCAAAACTTAAATAAGCACTTAGAGACCATGACACTCGAGGATAATCATTATAAGGGGCAGTAAAGTGGAATGAAGCGGGAGAGAGGAGAGAGAGGAGGAGGAAGAGAAGACAGAGAGAGGAGAGGAGAGAAGGGATTTTGTGAGATACCAAAATACCGACGGGGAAGATACCAATAGATACCGTACATGATGCAATATCGTGCAGATACCAATATACATGAATTACCTAATCCACGAATCAGAACAGTAAAGACCTTGAGAGCCGTATGATAGTGATCGCATGAGTGCACAGCCTACTACCTCGTTGAATCAACGTATGATTATTCTGAGCAAGAGCGTGTATTCTCCAGAAATTTGCGCATGGTTTGACCCACACCTCGCTCTTCTCTCTCGATTCATTCTCTCTCTCTCTCTCTCTCTCTCTTCTCCTCTCTCTCTCTCTCTCTTCTCTCTCTCTCTCCTCTGCTCCAGACCTCCCCTCTCCCTTCTCCCCCCACTCACCTCTTCTCTCTCCTCCCCCCCTCTCGTCTCTCTCTCTCCCCTCTTTCCCCCCCCCTCTCCAGTCTCTATCCCTCAATACCCTCCCTCTCTCTCTCCCTCTCCCTCTTCCCTCTCATCTCTCCCTCTCCCTCTCTTCTTCTCGCCTCCCCCATTTTCCCTCTCCTCTCCCCTCCTCTCTCTCTCCCTCTCCCTCCTCCCCTCTTCCTCTCCTCCCCTCCCTCCCTCCCTCTCTCTCTCCCTCTCCTCCCCCCCTCTCTCTCCCTTCCTCCCCCCCCTCTCCCTCCCTCTCTCCTCCCCTCTCTCTCCCTCTCCTCCTCCCCCCTTCTTCTCCCTCTCCCTCTCCCTCTCTCTCCCTCTCCTCCTCCCCCCTCTCTCTCCCTCTCCTCCTCTCCCTCCCTCTTCTCTCTCTCCTCCCCCTCTCCTCCCTCTCTCCCCTCTCTTCTCTCTCT
>NW_020871420.1:69122-89122 GCF_003789085.1 Penaeus vannamei | reverse complement strand
TCCTCTCTCTCTCTCTCTCTCTCTCTCTCTCTCTCTCTCTCATTTCCCTTCTCCTCCCCCCTCTCTCTCGCTTTCTTTATCCCCTCTTTCTCCCATCTTCCTCTCCGTCTCCTTCCTTTCCCTTCCCTCCTCCCTCCCCCTCTCCCTGTCTCCCTCTCTCCCCTCTCTATTCTCATATTCATCGCTTTCGTTACAGCTCGTGACTGGCAATCTGCAGCAGCTCCTCTCAACTCCCCTTATCCTCATCTTTCTCTCCCTTCTTCCCTCTCTTGCTCTTCTCTCCTCTCCCTCTCAGCCTTCCCCTCCTTTCCTCTCCTTTCCTCTCTTTCTGCGCCTCTCTTCCTCTCTCCTCTCTCTCTTCCCTCTCATCCTCCTCCTTCCTAATCTTTTTTCCTCTCCTCTCCTTCCCTCTCTCCTCTCTCTCTCCTTTCTTCTCCCCCTCTCCCCCTCTCCCCTTCTTCCCCCTCCCTCCTCTCCTCCACTCCTCTCCCTCTCCTCTCTCCCTTCCTCCTCTCCCCTCCCCCCTTCCCCCCCAAAGGCACTCCTGTCTCCTAATCACCCCTGACAGAGAGCCCCGTCTGGTTGGCTATTAAAGTGTCTTGCAATTCCTCGCCATCTTGCGTGTGCATTTGCAAAGTGAGGATGGGGGGAGGGGGGGAGGAGGTTGTGGGAAGGTTTGGTTGGTGTGTGTGTTTCTGTCGCGGTGTATTTTTTTTTTTTTTTTTGTTTTTTTCTTTTCTTTTTTGGTGCTTTTTAGCCTTTTTATCTTTTTTTATCTATCTCTAATTTCTATTGTTTCACTATGTATGTGTCTCTTTCGTTCTGTGTTTGTTTTCTGTATATGTATTTTGTCTGTCCTGTCTGTTTTGTCTGTCTGTCTGTACTGTTGTCTCTCTCTCTCATCTCTCTCTCCTTCCTCTATCTCTCTCTCTTCTCTCGTTCTCCTCTCGTCATGTCTTCTCTCCTCTCCTCTCTCTCTTTCTCATCTCTCTCTCTCTTCCTCCCAGTCTTTCCTCGCAACTCCTTCCTCTCCCCTCCTCCCTCCGTCCTCTCCTCTCCCAGTCCTCAATCTCCATCTCTCTCCATCTCTTCCTCCAGTCTCCCTCTTTCCCATCTCCTTAATCCTAAGTCTTTCTTTCTTCTCTCACTCCTCCATCCTCATTCCTCCTCTCTCTCTCGCTCCACCTATCTCTCTCCTCATCTCTCCATCTACATCCTTCTCTCTGTCTCTCTCTCATCTCTCACTCTCTCTCTCTTCTCTCTTCTTAACTCTCTCCTGTCTCTCTCATCTCTCTCTCATCTGTCTCTCCTCTCTCACCTCCCTCTGCCCTCTCCCTCTCCACTCCACTCCCACTTCCTCTCCCTCTCCTCTTCCGCTTTCTTCCTCTCTTTGCCCATCACCTCAGTCTCTCATCTCTTCCCTCTCTTTTTCCTCCCAACCGTTTAGGTTATTGTGAAACTATCAAACAGCGATCGTTTTATGGAAACGAGTCGTTTAAGGGACACTGACAAACGGGTTGAACTTAGCAGAGAACCAAGAATACAGCGGTTGTACGATCATATATAATTTTTTGCCTAGTGAGAAAAAAAAAAAAAAAAAGCCTTTTGATAATTATCATTTCTACAGAGAGATTACGAAAGCTCTTTTCCAGAATTGCAATATGTGGCGTCTCTTTTTCGCCAAAAAAAAAAAGAAAAAAAAAAATTCTCTGAGCTCCAGATTCGTGATTTGTGCTTTTTTGTTGCATGTTGGAAGTTTCGTAAAACAAACTGAAGTTAATGCCGAAGATGGTGCACACTGGTGGTGACCCTCTACTCCCGGTATCTCTGTCTGGTTCTCTTTCTCCTCTGTTCTGTCCTGTCTGGTCCTTTCCTCTCTTTCTGTTCCTCTTTTCTCTTTGGTTTACTGTCTATCACTCACGTCTTTCTGTCTGTTTTTTCTGTCTGTCGATTTGTCTGGTCTGGTCTGTCTCTGCTCTCTCCATCGACAATAGGATGGCATCTCTCCCAAGTCTCTCTCTCGGTCGTCTCATCTCGTCTCTCCTCTCTCCTCTCTCTCTTCTCTCTCTCTCATGCTCTCTCTCCTCTCTCTCTCTCTCCCCTCCCTCTCCCTCCCTCCCTCTCCCTCTCACTGCTCCCTCTCTCTCCACTCTCCTCCCATCCCCCGAGTCTCCCTCTCTCCTTCCAACCTCCCCTCTCCCTCCCTCTCCCTCCCTACCGCCCTTCCCTTCCCCCCTCTCCTCTCCCCTCCTCTCCCCTACATCTTCTCCAACACCATCTGCTTTTGGATGACCTCAGCCTTCCTCAATCCGCGAGGGAAAAAATGAGGAAAATACAAAGAAAATTCGGGTTTCTTGACTTATCTTTCTTGTAATGAAATAATAACATATTACACGATCATACACCGCGCGCGGGCACACGACCACACACGCACACACACACACGTACACGTACACACACACCGCACGCACACACACACACACACACACATCACACACACACACACACACACAACACACACACACACACACACACACACAACACAGCACATGTAAGCAACACACACACACACACAGTCACAAACACAACACACAAACACACACACACACACACACATCACACACAGGTATACACACACACACACGACCGGGACACACACAGCACATACACCACCACATCACACACACACACACACAGGCACACACACACACATACACACACACGACACACACACACACACATACAGCACACAAACACACACACACACACACACATAGCACAACACACACACATACACACAGACAAAAGCTGAGGGGTACACTACACACAAATTGCGGCCGCGGCGGGCCGGCACACGACACACAAGGCAAATCAGGGCAGGTACACAGTGACACAGGACACACACACACACATCACACACACAGCACACACACACACACAAACACACACACCAACACACACAAAGGTACACACACAACATAACACACACACACACACATACACACACACACAAGCCACACACACACACACACACAGGACACACACACACACACATACACACACACACACACACACCACACCAAACAAAAAACAAAAAACACCAACACCAAACAAAAAACAAACAAAAAAAAACAACACACACACACACGCACACGCACGCAGGCACACATACGCACACGCACGCACACAACACAACACACACACACATACGATCACACATGGTCACACAAACACACACCACACACAAACAAATACGCAAACACACACCGCACATCACACACACACACAACAACATTCATGGCTGGCACGACACACACCACACAACATACACACACACACCACACACATACACACACACACAGTGCGGCCACACACACACACACACACACACACATACAACACACACGAACACACATACACACATGCACACAAGGCGATCATTCACACAATGGCACACACACACACATACACACACACAATCCGAGAGGACGCACACACAACACACATAACATAACACACACACACACACACACACACAATACACACACACAACACACACAACAACACACACAATGCACACCACACAAGACACATACAACACACACACCACACACACACACACACACACACACACACACAACACGCACAAGGAGCGGCAGCACGCACACGAATACGCACACGCACGCAACACACACACACACACAACACATCACACACACACACACCACAGCACACATACATACAAAGGCAGTCACACACAGGTCAGACACTGGCAACACACACAAAATACGCGCACACACCACACACAACACACACACACACATACATACACAACACACACACACGACACCCCACACAGTCCAAAAAAACACACACACACACACACACACATACATACACACACACACACACCACACAGGGGCACAGGCTACAAACACAAATAAACGCACACACACAACACATACAACAACACACACACATACATACACACACGACACACACAGAGTTCACACACACCACACACACAACACAACACACACACACAGCATACATACACACACCACACACCACACACAAATACGCGTGCACACACATATATCATATGCACATATTTGTGTTTGGTTTTATTCTTAAAATCTGGCATTTAATTTGTTTATTTTAGATTCTTCTTTCATTTTCTCTGGCGCTTCTTTCTTGCTTTTTTCTCTTTCCTCTTCCTTTGTTTTCCTTCCCTTCTCTCCTTTCTTCTCTTCCCTCCTTTCCCTGCTCTTCCTTCCCCTCTTCTCTCCTTCCTTCTTTTACTCCTTCCCTTCTCTTCCTTCCTCTCTTCCTCCCATTCCAACTCCGCTTTCTCTCTCTCCCTCTCTTCTCTCTCTCTCTCATCTCATCTCTCTCTATCTCTCTCAACTCGCTCTCTCTCTCTATCTCTTCCTCATCGCGCTTCGTCTTCTCTCTCTCTTTCTCTACTCTCTCTCGCCGCCTTCTCTCTCTCTCTCTCTCTCATCCGCTCGGGGCCCTCTCTCTCTCTGCCTCCTTCTTAATCCACTCCCTCCTCTTTTTTCACCACCTCAGTTCTCTCCTTTTTTTACCTTCTTCCTTCCTGTCTCGCTTCCTCCTTCCTTCCACCATTCCTCCTCCGTCTTCGATTTTCTTTTCGCCTATTTCTCCTGTCTTTCCTGCTCTTTTGTTTCCCTCCCCGTCTCTCCGTCATTTTCTCCCTCTTTACCCTCCTTCCTTTTCCTCTCCCCTTCCTCCTTTNAGAATTGCGACCCCGAACTATGTATGTGTCGTGTGTGAATATATCATGAAGTGAGCTATCATGTACTATGTCTGGGTTCCTTGAGAGGCCTATTGTTAGTTGCGTCTGGGAGCTATTTATACCATTTGTAGGGCCTACTCCCCTTCCTCCAAATCGACCCTTTCGTCTATATATAAAAATCTTAAGTATGTGTAACATCAACTGAAGCACGTAATGTGTCCTTGTGGGGCGTGGGGTGACGGCGCGCGCGTACGTGTTGTAATAACTCACTGTGTCACGCTTTGGCCCAAAGTGCCAGACTTTTTGCGGTCCACAAAGCCCGCCACTTCTAGGCCTATTAACGGGGTAGGTCTAGGTCTTTCAGTGTCCAATATCTTAAGTCAACTGAACAAAGCCTCGACCACAGAACCAAATTTAGATCTAACTGTGCCATGCATTGACCTATAAGTGTGCCATGCCTCGTTCTACGTGTGCCTTGCCTAGACCAAAGCGCCACGTTATGTCTACGTCTACTATTGCCACATCAGGCCTAGTGTGCCATACCTAGGCCTAAGACAATGGCATCCCAAGCTGCCACACTGTACAGTACAAACACTGTACTGTATGACGTCACACTGTGGAACGTGTGGTACTTTTTTCATACTATAATCTGGTATTGGCGGTTCTGCCCTATGTTTTTAACTAGGGAGGGAAGGATGGAGGGAGGGAAAGAGGAATGGAGAGAGAGAGAGAGGAATGGAGAGACGAGGAGAAGAGAATGGACGAGAGATGGGGAGGAGAGGGGAAGAAGAGAAACTAGAGAGGAGAGAGAGAGAGAGGTGTATGAGAGAGAAGAGAGAGACGAAGAGAGAGAGGGAATGGACGACGAGAGAAAGAGAGAGAGGAATGAATGGGAAAGGAGGAGATGAAGAGGGAGAGGAATGGAGAGAGAGAGAGAGATGAGTGAGACGAGAGAGATAACCGTAGACACCAGAGCGGAGACAGAGAGAGAGAGAGAGGAGAGGAGAGAGAGGATGAGAGAGAGAGAGGGAGAGAGAGAGAGAGAGAGAGAGGAATGGAGAGAGAGAGAGAGAATCGAAGAGAGACTGGGAGAGGGAATGGCGACAGGAAGAGACGAGAGAGAGAGCGAGAGGTTGAGCTGAGAGAGACGTGGATGACGAGACTCTTTGATCGTTGATGAGGAGGGCGAGAGAGAGGAGGAGCGGAGAGGGAGAGAGAGAAGGAGCCGGGAGAGGAGGAGAGAGAGAGAGCGAACGAGGAGATCCTGACGAGAGAAGGGAGAGACGTAGAGAGACGAGAGAGAGAGAGAGATCGAGAGAGCAGGAATGGGAGAGAGACGAGAGACTGGGAGAAGGAATGGGGGGGAGGCCGAGAGGGAGAGAAGGAAAAACAATAAAAAAAAAAAAAAAAATTTACCGAAGAGAGGAGGAGACGTCGCCAGGAGAGATGAGGATCTTAGGGTTTTGAATAGATAGGAGAGAGATATGGAATAGAGAGCTGAGAGCGAGAGAGAGTGAGAGAGAGAGAGAGATCGAGAAGAGAGCGAGGATGAGAGCGAGGAGGAGACGACAGAGAGAGGAGAAGAAGAATAGGAGAGAGAGAGGATGAGAGAGGAGAGAGACAGAAATGACGAGAGAGAGAGTGAGAGACACGGGAGAGAGAGAGAGGAATGCGAGAAGGAAGATGAGAAGACGAGAAAGGAGAATGCGAATAGGAGAGAGAGAGGAAGACGGAAATGTAATGAGAGGAGAGGAGAGGAATGGAGAAGAGAGAGAGAGGAAAGAGAAGAAAGAGAGAGGAGAGAACGAGGAGAGAGAGAATATATGCTTGTGTGTGTATGTGTCGAGAAACGTAACGACTAACATGTACCTAAGGGAAGTAGACCGTAGCGTAAAATATATAATGATGTACAGAGGAGAAAATATCAAAAATAATATATAAACAAAATGTACAACTACGTCTAAAATTGTATAACCAAATTCACAGCAGTGCAATGCAACCAACATTTTCTTCCGCTAAGCCCTTCCCTACCCGTCTCTCTCACCATTCCCTTCTCCTCCTCCCTCCTCTTCCCTTTCCCCTCTCACCCTCTCCCATACCCGCCTTCTCTTCTCCCTCTCTCTCTCTCTCGCCTCTTTCTCTCCCCCTCCCTTCTCTTCCTTTCCCTTTCCCTTCTCCCCCTCTCCCTTTCCCGCCTTCTCCTCTTCTTCTTGTCTCTTTTTCTCCCCCACCCTCCTCTTCCCTCCCCCCCTCCCCCTATCTCCTCCTTTCCTTCTTCCCTCTTTCTCTCCTTCTCCCTCGCCTTCCCTCGCCCATCCACTTATCCCTTCCCGCCTTGCCCTCTTCCTCTCCCTCTTCCCTCTCTCCCTCTTCCTTTCACCTCTACCCTTCCCTTCCCCAAAAGCATCCCATCAAACACCCGAAGAAAAATAAATACAGAACAACAACCATAAAACAACCATAAAAATCCATCCAAAAATACAATGCACGGCAACCCTCCCACATGACGCCGATTTTTTTCCTTCTTTTCCATCTTTCTTTCTCTTTCGACGTCATAAAGCCGACATGTGACGCGGCGATGATGATTATGATTGCGAGATAAACAACCTCGTTTTATTTTTTTCATCGTGTTTACCGTCGAGGGGAAAACCACGCGTGTTATTTTCCCTCCAATTCATGCAGTCAGGAAGTGGTTTGACTATGCACATGCACATATATTCAAACATGGACAAACACACAGACGCTTACACGGAGGCAACATAGACACATGCAAACGCTCATATAGCACACACATGCAAACATTTCCTCAAATACACGAAAGAGGCAGAATATGAAATATTCTGAATGGATCATAAAAAAACTGTGACAATTTAAAGGGGACAAACAAACAAACATAAAAAAACACACACAGGACGCAGAGATATAGATAGATAGATAGATAGGTATATATAGATAGGAATTAATAGGTAGATAGATAGAGAGCGAGAGCGAGAGCGAGAGCGAGAGAGAGAGAGAGAGAGAGAGACAGAGAGAGAGAGAGAGAGAGAGAGAGAGAGAGAGAGAGAGAGAGAGAGAGAGAGAGAGAGAGAGAGAGAGAGAGAGAGAGAGAGAGAGAGAGAGAGAGAGAGAGAGAGAGAGAGAGAGAGAGAGAGAGAGAGAGAGAGAGAGAGAGAGAGAAAGAAACAGACAAATAGAGACAGAAAGAGAGATAAAAACAGAAACATAATGAGACAGACAGACAGACAGACAGCCGAGCAGACGTTAAACCGAACCGGAAGGCCAAGGCACGACTCTCTCGTGACTCAATCACACAAATGACTAACGAACTCGCAGGCGCGTTTCGGTTATCGATGCACCTTCCGCTCCTCTTGGAAACACGCAGGAGAGACGGATGCTTTCTCTCTGGGTCTTATGCTGCTGTTGTTGCTTTGATGTAGGCGAGGGAGGGGAGGGAGGGAGAGGGAGGAATGGAGAAGGAGGAGAATGAGGGAAGGAGGGAGGAGAATGAGGAAGGAGGGAGGGAAAAGGAAGGAGGAGAGGAGGGAGAATGAGGAGGGAGGGAGGGAGGGAGAATGAGGGAAGGATGGAAGGAGCGAGGGAGGAGAATGAGGGAAGGAGGGGAGGGAGGGAAAATAAGGGAAGGAGGGAGGGAGGGAGGAAAAAGTGGGAAGGAGGAAGGGTGAATGAAAGAATTTGGGGAGGGAGGTAAAAATGAGGGAAAGAGGGAAGGACAGCGACAGATAGAAATAGGATCTGAGAGAGAAGCAAACAGTGAGTAAAAAGCGGGAAAGCAGATGAGAAAGGCGAGAAGAGAAAGGCGACACAAAAGAGAAGAGAACAAGAAAGGAAAACCAAGAAAAAAAAATAAAAAATAAAAAACCGACTGCAAAACCGACACGCACAAACGAACAAACAGCCAAACAATCGCAAGACACGATCACAAACAAACGGACAAAAACATGGCAAGGAACGAAATGCACAACAGAGCCACCGCGCCCCTACGACGGTGACCCACATCCCTCGGCATACGTAGGCTATGATACAAGAAAATGCCTGCGTCCCGAGTCAAGCGCATATGCCGTGGCGCAACACCACCCGCGACCTTTGAGTGCGCGTGCGTGCGTGCGTGCATGCGTTCATGCGTACGTACATACGGGCTACGGGTTATAAAGGGACGAATGAATGAACGAATTAATGAGTGAAAGAGGAAGTCATGTCAGTGTTTGCGTAACTGCCTCGTATAATTGTTACGTTGTTTCGCACAAAAACGAACATTTATTCAAGGAGTGACAAATAGACCTCCCCCTCCCCCCCTATCTCCCCCAACCTCAACCCATCCCTTCTATCCTCCTCCCCCCACCCCCTCCCCATCGCAAGTGCCAATACATCAGCTGTGACGACTACAACGAGCGTGAATCACAGAGAGGAGAGCGTTGAGCTTTGAAGCAAGATCCGGGGATTAAGGGGAGCGGAGACGAGTCTTCTGCGCGTCCTTTTCCGAAAAAAAACTTTAAGAAAAACAAAAAAAACTAAAATAAATAAATATCCCGGAGAGGGAGGAGGGAGGGAGGGAGGGGAGAGGGAGAGAGAGAGAGAGAGAGAGGAAGAGAGAGAGAGAGAGAGAGAGAGAAGAGAGAGAGAGAGAGAGAGAGAGAGAAGAGAGAGAAAGAGAGAGAGAGAGAGAGAGAGAGAGAAGAGAGAGAGAGAGAGAGAGAGAGAGAGAGAGAGAGAGAGAGAGAGAGAGAGAGAGAGAGAGAGAGAGAGAAGAGAGAGAAGAGAGAGAAGAGAGAGAAGAGAGAGAGAGAAGAAGAGAGAGATAGATTGATAGATAAATAGATAATATATAGATAGATAAATAGATAGAGAGAGAGAAAGAGGGAGAGAGAGAGAGAGAACACGGTTGCGTCATCGTTAACCACGTGCGCCGAGCGAATCCTCCACTACGCCTGAGGCTTGAAACATGCCTTGGGGCGGATAGGGAGGGGAGGGGGGAGGGGAGGGAGGGGAGGGGGGGAGGGAGGGGAGGGAGGGGAGGGGAGAGAGGGAGGGGAGGGGTAGAGGAAGAGAAGAGGGCTAAGGGGAAAGGGGAAGAGGAAAAGGAATCGAGGAGGGAGGAGAGAGAGAGAGAGAGGGGTGGGTTGAGCGGTTAGAGAGAGAGAGAGGAGAGGAGAGGGAGAGGGAGAGGGAGAGGGAGGGAGGGGGAGGGAGAGGGAGGGGAAGGGGGAGAGGGGAGGAGATGAGAGGAAGAGGCGAGAGGAGGCTTAGGGGGAAGGGAAAGGGGGGGGGAGGCGGAGGGCTTCCTGTGACAATGGAGGAATCGAGCAGCGCCAGAAGCACGCTCGCCTTCACGGACTATTTCTCACGGACGGATCTGAAAAACTGGGAGGGAGGGAGGGGGGCAGACAGAGGGAGGGAGAAAAATAGAGAGAGGAGGAGAATGAAGGATGAGGGGGAGAAAAAGCGAACACGAGAGAGCAAGAGAACGAGAGAGAAAAATAGATATAGAGATATACAGATGACGATATAGAGAAAGAGAGAGAGAGGACATAGAAGATAGCAAAGAGAAGAGAGAAGAGAGAAAAAGAGAGAAAGAGAGAAAGAGGAGAAGAGAGATAAGAGGAGAAGAGAGATAGAAAAGAGACGATAGACCAGATATAAGAGAATTGAGAAGAAAGAGAAAAGAGGGAAGAGAGAGGAAAGAGAGACGTTCAAGACAGAAGAGTAAGACAAAGAATGAGACAAGAGAACAGCGAGACGAAAGAAGCCAAAAGACCGATAAGCAAGAGACCAAACACTAAATTTAGCCCCGCCCCCCTCAAAAAAAGCCCCGACATAGAGAACCCCTCCTCTCCCTCTCCCTCCTCCTCCTCTCTCTCCTCTCCCTCTCCCTCCCCCCGACTCTCGTGGTTCCAGTCCGGAGGCGTCCAGCCCTCGCGGCCGCCTCCTCGAACGCCGTCACCTGGGCGGGGCCGGCCGGAGACCCCCCCCCCCCCTTCCCCGGTCCTCCTCCTCGTTCACCTCTGCTTTTCCTTTCTTTCTCTTCTTCCTCATCCTCTTTTTTCTATTCTTTCTTTTCTTCCTCCTCCTTTTCTATTCTTTCTTTTCTTCCTCCTCCTTTTTTCTTTCTTTTCTTCTTCCTATTATTTTCTTTCTTTAATTCCTCATGTTCCTTTTCTTTCTTTGATTCAGCATTTCCCTTTTTTCTCCTTCTTCCTCCTCCCGTTCTACTTTCCTTCTTCTTCCCCCTCGTCTAGTTTCTTCGTTTTACTTTATCTTTTCCACTTCCCTCCTGTTTCTGTTTTTTTTGTATTCCTCTTTTCTTCCTCTTCCCCACTCCATCCTCCTCTACTAATCTTATTTCTCCTCCTCCTTCTCCTTCCTTTCTTTCTCTTCTTCCTTTTCTTAATTTTCCTTCCTTCTCCTTCCCTTCCCTTCCCTTCTTTCGTTCCCCGTTCCTCCCTTCCCCTTTCTTCTCCCTTCCCCACCAGCCACTCGCACTCCCTTTCCTCTCCTCTTCCCTCCTAACTTTCCCTCCCTTCCTCCTCCCTGCTTCCTCCGCCCCGCTTCGCCGTTTCGAAACACGACCCCGACCCAATTACCCATTCAAGAGCAAGGGTCTAATTATTCGCGCTTTGACGGCGCTTCTACCCCTGGCATATATACATTCGTAAGATGCCATCATAATGCTATATGCGATTACATTAAGAAGAAGAAAAATCTGTTGAATTTTTTTTGAAGATCAGCATGTCATATTCGTTCCGTATTTTAAGACGAAAAGATGATAACTCGTTTGCATCTCCTTATAAAAATTGTATACCAGAAGCGATTCTATTTTTTAGATAGATATGATAAAGGTGTTTCATAGCTTTCATCTTTAATCGAATTATGTCTGATCACTCGCTATCTACATATGAACCTCCGTCATTCTTGTGCTCTTGAGTAATCTTTACCCTCTGCAAGAATGAAACAAAATGACATTTAACCTTTGCAAAGAATGGAACCGCAACAAAATAACTTCATCCTTTACTAAAAATGGAACTGCAACAAAATGATATCCAACCTTTGCAAAGAATACAAACTGCAAGAAAATAATCTCCATCTTTTACAAAAAATATCAACTTGCGACAAAATATGTCGATGGCGGCAACCGAGCCGTCGTCGCCAGCATCAACTCAAAAGCAACGATAGGAATAAGATATCGATGTTTCATCACCGATGTCGTTCATTATTTGCCTTGAAGTTACTCTCCAAAATAAATCAATTCGCCAGGACAAGAACACACGTGGAGGAAATGGACAGAATTCAAATTAGAAATAGAACTTACACTGATAAAAACAATGATAATGTTAATGATGATGATAATAACAGTAACAATAATAACAACAATGAAAGAAAAACGTTAAAGGTAATAAAGGTGGTGATAACCAAAATGATGATCATAAATAACAAAATATGATAAAATAGATATGAAATATGATAAATCCTACAGTTCCTTAACTAAAACAATGACCACGAAATACAAATCAAAACCAGAAGCTTTTTGAAAAACTTTACTTATTCTACGGAGTATCTATCCTTTCAATTTGAATCATTCATTCATTTATTCATACTCACTCACTCACTCTCTCTCTCTCACGCGCGCGCACACATGGACGCACGCACGGGCACGGACACACACACACACATACACACACACACACACACACAAAATGTATGGACCTGCTGAGGTACTCGCAAGCCGATCTGGCACACGTGACAGGTGCCAAGTGTCAAAACACCGTCGCAGTGCCAAAGACCCGGACCGAGACTGCGGGCCTCTCCTGCGCCAGACTGACAAGTGCCATCGCGGGAATTTAAATCGCAGAATTCCGTATGGAAATGTGGGCAGAAAGCGATTCAAGTTGGTTTGAGTATAAAAAATCCCTTAGAAAAAAAACAATAAACAACACGAAGATACATCTTTAAAAACACGGTTAAGTGCGAGATACGAAAACAAAAATCCTCGAATAAATAAAGAGAAAATAAATATCCATAAATCACCAACCGCTTCGTATGAACAGTCACCGCAGCGTGATTTTCGCTTCGTGTAAATCCCTCTGAATAGAGATTTTGCTTCACCACACGTGCGAGTGGCAGCGCGATTTAATGGCCAATTAGCAATTTCGGTTCCCATTAATCTCTATGCTGAAACTGTCGGCGTATGGGCCTATGCAATTAGCACAGCGCGATTCAGTTCTCTTAATACGTAAATAATTGTTATGAGGTGTCCCCGCCCTTTCCCTATTTTCTGCCATCCCTGATCTCATCCCATCCTCCTTTCCTCCCCTATTCATGCATCATCCTCACTACCTTTCATTTTTTTTTTTACTTTAAGCTTCTTTCTCCACTCCTTTTTTTCCTCGTTCACCCACCTCACCCTCTTCTCCCCTTCCTCTCCTCGCCTCTCTCTCCGCACCCACCCACACTCATATTTTTTTTCTCTCTCCTCTCCCCAACCCTCTCCCTACTCTCCATCCCTCCCGTAACCCACCAACCCACCCAACCTGAGGCTCACACCCGCCCATCAGCCCCCACCGCCACCCTCACACCCACCCACCACCAACCACCCTCACACCAACCCACCTTCGCACGCCCACAGTCGATAGCCCTACGCCCACAGCGTCATCGCCTGGAGATCCCCGCCGAAGCCCTAGTCCCTCGTGCCCCCCACCCCCACCCCACCCCTTCCCCGCGCTCTCGACTCCCGCGCTGCTCTTCAGATCTGCGGACGGCAGCATCACTCGGCCTGAAGTCGGAAGTCCAAGTCCGCTTGCTCTCGCTCTTTTATCTGGCTTTGGCTCTCCTCTCCCTTCTCTCTACTCATCTCGTTCTATCCGTCTCTCCGTGTCTGCTCGCCTCGTTCCATTCGGCTCTGCCTCGTTGTCTCGTTTTCTTTTTCTCTCTACCTACCTGTCTCTGACTCGTTCTATCCGTTTCTGTGTCTGTTTGTTTCGTTTTCTTTGTCTCGTTTTCTGTCTCTCTCTGTTTGTCCCGCTTTTGTCTCTTTGTGTCTGTCTCATATTTTTTTTTTCTCTCCCTGTCTATTTCATAACTTAAATTTTTTCCATCATACTCTCCCTCCCTTTCTGCCCCCTTTCCACATCCCTCCCTTCCCTCTTTCCCTCCCTTATCCTCCTCGCAATCACCTCCTTTCCCCTCGCCCGCCCCTCCCTCCTTCCCTCCTACCCTCCCTTATCCTCCTCGCCCGCCCCCCCTCCCTCCCTCCCTCCCTCCTTGCCAAAAAGACGAACAAACAAAGACAAAGGCGTCATGTGTGGCACGGCGTAGTAACATCTCGTGGACCTCATGACGCCATGCGGGAAGAGATGATATCACGCTTCCCATGCAGGCGTTGCGTATGAGACACTCACACTCAACCACGTTCTAAATCACTCACTCACTCACTCACTCTCTCTCTCTCTCTTCTCACTCACTCACACACTCGCATACACACGCATACACACGCATACACACACACAAACACACACACACACACACACACACACACACACACACACACACACACACACACACACACACACACACACACACACACACACACACACACACACACACACACACACCACACACACACACACACACACACACACACACACACACACACACACACACACACACACACACACACACACACACACACACACACACACACCACACACACGAACCGAATAAAATAAGCAACGACCTTCCTCGAGCACTATGAACGCCATCAAACCGACTCCTTGGGTTTAATAGCCTTAGCAACACTGAGCATTCTAAGTCCGCCAAAAATCCGGATTTACAAATAATGCTTAATCCCGCAAAACAGTCGTAAATTCGGGGGGTAATTAATCTCTAGATTTCCTTTTTTTACCATTCTTTATTTTTGTCTTACTGTGTTCCTTCATTCCTTCTCCATCTCCTGATTTAATCTATTTTGTTTCTATCAATCTAATGATTTTGTAATTGATGTATTTTTAATTAATCTAATGATCTTGTAATTATATATATATATATATATATATATATATATAATATATATATATATATATATATATATAATATATATATATCATCACCTATTCATTTTGTAACAAATACAATTACAACGTTATCTAACATTATCTAAATCTTCATATATCTGTTTTCATATCACAAAAAAAAAAAAAAAAAAAAAAAAAACATCACACGTAATCCACACTTTATAACAATATTTTTCTTATCAAAGGCAAAATCTTTAACACCCTAAAACACACACACACACACACACACACACACACACACACACACACACACACACACACACACACACACAACACACACACACACACACACACACACACACACACACACACACACACACATATATATACATATACATATATGTAAACTCGTAACTATCAAAGTCGTTCACCCATCTTCCTCTCTCTCTCTCTCCCTCCTTTCTTCATTATCTCCCTCCTTCCTTCTTCCATCATTTTTTCCTCCTCCCTCTCCCTCGCCTCCCATCATTCTCTCCCTCACCCTCTTTCCCTTCCTCTCCCTCTCAACTGAACTTCCGATGCTGTAGCCACACCAAAGAAAAATTAAAAACTTCCCGGCGAGCCAATTCACGTCAGGTTCTCGTGTCGAACAAGTGCTTAACATGTTAAGAAAAGGTGGCTCCAATCCTTTTCTTTTCTTTTTATTTCTTTTTCTTCTCTTGAATCCTTTTATAATTCCTTTGTTTTATTTCATTTTCTCGTATCCCCTCTCTTTCTTTTTCGCTTCTCTTCTTTCTTTTCCTTTTCTCGAATCACCTTTTACCTTTTCTTTTCTCTTCTTTATCGTTTGCTTTCTGCTGAGGGAAGGAGAGGGAAAAAGATGGAGGGAGGAAGAAAGGAAGGGGAAGAAAAGGAGGGAGATAAATAAAAATAAAGAAAGATGAAAAGGTGGGGCTGGATGGGAAAGAGAGAGAGAGAGAGAGAGAGAGAGAGAGAGAGAGAGAGAGAGAGAGAGAGAGAGAGAGAGAGAGAGAGAGAGAGAGAGAGAGAGAGAGAGAGAGAGAGAGAGAGAAATGACAAATCCCCATCATAAATCCACCTCCTCCGCTTCCCCCACCCCCCTACACATACACCTAACCCTATTCTCTCTTCCTCCATTCCCCTATCTTTTTTCAACCCTCCACCTCCCTACCAATCTACCCCTATCGCCCTCCCCCTCCCCCTTCCCTCAACCCCTACCCCTACCCTACGTTCATACTCTTACCTCTTAACATCCAGCCCTCACTTTACCCTTGCCCCTTAACCCCCTCATCCTCATCCTCATCCCCTCCCCCTTACCCTAACCTCTTAACCCCTCCCCCCCCCCTTTTCCTCAAGAATCAGCCAAGACACAATCAAAGCGAGACAAAATTAGGCCTGACGTATCTTATCGCAAACTCCCGACCTTCCCGGGCCGTAATCCGGTTTAATTAGCCCCCCCCCTAACCTTCTCCCCCTCCTCCTTTCGTCTCCTTCTTCTTCTCCTCCTCATCCTCTTCCTACCTCCACTCCCCCTTAACAATGAGACCCGATCTCCGCTTCCCGGAAAGATCTCGAGAGAGGAGGGGAGGGAGGAGAGGGAGAGGGAGAGGAGAGGGAGAGGGAGAGGAGAGGGAGAGGAGGAGGAGAGAGGAGAGAGAGAGAGAGAGAGAGAGAGAGAGAGAGAGAGAGAGAGAGAGAGAGAGAGAGAGAGAGAGAGAGAGAGAGAGAGAGAGAGAGAGAGAGGAAAAAGGACCGATTCGCCTCGGGATTTTATATCGGTGAATGTAGGTTAAACACTTCTTTCGTGGAAGAAGGAGGGGAAGAGAGGGAGGGAGAAAGGGGAGAGAAGAGGGAGAGGGGGGAGGGAGGAGAGAGAGAGAGAGAGAGAGAGAGAGAGAGAGAGAGAGAGAGAGAGAGAGAGAGAGAGAGAGAGAGAGAGAGAGAGAGAGAGAGAGAGAAAGAGAGAGAGAAAGAGAGAGAGAAAGAAGAAAGAGAGAGAGAGAAAGAGAGAGAAAAAGAAAGAAAGAAAAAGGACAGAAAGGGAAAAGAGAGGGGATCCTCCGATCCTGTTTACCCACTTCGCATTCTCCCCAAAAGCCCAAACACCTCAACCCCCCTCAACAGGTGTGCAGCAAGCGAGTCCTTCCAACCTTCCTGCCTCCTGCCCTCCCTCCCTGGCTCCCCTCCCCTTGTATTTTTCACCTTCCCCTCACCCTTTCTCCCTCCCCCTCGCCCACCTTTCCCCCTCCCCTACGTCTTTTCACATTCCCCTCACCCTTTCCCCCTCCCCCAACCCCTTCCCTCACCCTCCACCTCGGTTTCCCCTCTTTAAGCCAATAAGCTTCCGATAAGTCTACCTTAGTTTTATCTCCCTGCATCGCCCTCCGTATATCTTTCCCTCCTCCCCCTCCCTCCCCCACTGTTCCCTCTCTTCTCCCCCTTCCTCTCCCTTCCCCACCATCCCCTTCTTCTCTCCCCCTTCCCCCCGTCCCCTCCCCACCCCCGCACGAGAAGCGAGAACACACGCGAAAGAAATACATCTGGACGAAGGATCTCAATCTCCTGTGTCCTGTTGTTGTTGTTTTTGCTTCTTAAAAAAATCCATAATGTGAGTCAGCCTTTCGACCGATGCTATCTGATCTCGTTCTGCTGTGCTCCCTAAACCCCCGAATTATCGTTGTAGCTTCGTTCGCCGATATTTGAGTCCCTCGGCATTATAAAGAAAGAAAGAAAGAGACAGGAAAAGGAGATAAGAGAAACTAGATTAAAGGTAAACATCTGTTGTATTCCTCGCCATCCACGCCTTCGTTGAGCCGAGCGAGTGGCGTCGCGGCGTGACCCTAGTTGACCTCGCGGGCGCGGACGCCAGGGCGAGGCGGCGTACCTGCTTCCTGCCGCCCGCTGAGTGGGCGGCGAGCCGAGAGGCGAGAAGAGCGGCGACTGGCAGTAGGCCTCGCGGTCCTCGGGGATGCGGATGGGCAGCGGCATCGACGTCTTCCGCTTCCTGTAGATGACCCTCGAGCGCGCGGGGCTCAAGGTCGACCTCGTGGACGCCCTCGACGGGCTGGGCGACGCGCAGCGCCCGGGACTCGGTAGGCTCTGCGGGGGGCTGCTGGAGCGGGAGGGGCTGACGCGGGCGGAGGGCGTGGTGCTGGGGTCGGGCGTCGTCACCGCCGACGTGCCCTCGGACGACGCCGCCTCGGGGCCGCCCGCCGCGCCCTCCAGGTACAGCGGCACGTCGTCGTCGTCGTCGTCGTCCCGGTTGGAGATGCAGCTGAGGGGGCGCGGCGCGGCGGCCGCCTCCTGCTCCTCGAACTCGCGCGGGGACACACAGCTGCGCGGGCGGGGCTGCTTCTGTTGGGCGTGCGGGCGGAGGGCGACGGCGGGCGCGCCGCCCTCGGGAGGAGGCTCCACCTCCTCGGGGATGAAGCAGGGCGTGGACCACGAGTGTCGGATCATGTTGATCCGGGACTCGACGCGCTCGAGGCTCCACACGCACTCACGCAGGTACTTGATCAGGGTGTGCTCCTTGAGCTCCCATCGCGGCCGCATCCCTGCGCCCCTGGCCGGCCGCCGCCGCCGCCTGCTGCCCCTCAGCGCCGCTCGACCAGCTCCGCGTTCCTGCGATCCCGCGGAGGAGCGGCACGCCCATCGTAGTCCCCGCAGCCCTTCTGGTGCACGCGGCCCACACGCACAACCGCCACTGGACCGCAGTAGGACTACCAATGATCTATCTTTATTACGACAAGTCAAAAAACACAACTGCTTCCCTTCCCTTCCTGGCGTCACTTCACTCCGCCGCACACAACTCGCGCCGCGGGGGACTCGTCCGCGCGGCGTGGAACTGTCTGCGAGTCAACAAGAGTTGCGCAAAACGCTCAACGGGAGAGCGAAATGTTTCACCGTCACCATGAGGCGGTTGGACGGGCACTGGAGGGCCAGAAACAGACGCCGGGGCACGGGCGGGCACGGGCGGCCACCAGCTGAGGGGGACGAGGAGTCGCCACCAGCGGCACTCTGACTGTTGGCACCGGCCGGGCCGCCACATACCGACTCGAGCTCGACGCTCCTACATGACCACAATGTAAATAATCTTGAGATATAACGAGGCCCAGTCACTGCGACGAATCGCTCTCCCCCTCTCCCTAAACGCCTTTTGAACAACCCTTCTCGATGCATAGGAATATAAATCTTCATCCACCAATAATTCTACATACATATTCACTTACCTAATTACACACCTACCTACCTACATAACTATCCACCTCCTCAGATCACCGGTCGCTTATCTACCAATCCATCAATGAATCATTTTCCCTACCCATCTATCAAAACATCTACTTACCTATGCACCAACTTTTCTACCTTGTATGTCAATCTACATATCTATCCATCAATCTATTTATAAATTCATGACACCCCCAACAGCTCCTCCTTCCGCACAGTGCCTCCTCCTGACCCTCCTCACTTGGCACAGTCTCACCGGCACTTCCACTCCGTATTTTTTTTTTTTTTTTAAGTCACGTAGAATGGTGTGATATTTTGAATACATTGTACACGCATACACATTTAAAGAAAAAATATAAACAAAATAACACACAATCACGGTGAAATCATTTTAAAAAAAGAAGCCACCACACAAAACAACACAAAACACTCACCCGCACGACGTTTCGGTTTCAAACAATTTCCCTTATCAAGAACACAGCATAAGACAAAGGAATTTACATACAACCCTCAACACCTATTCAACGACATCTAAATAGCCTCCTTTACCTCTGCTTACACAACTGATAAAATGTTTTTTTCTCGTTTTCCTACAATCTTGAGGTAATTAAAGTCAAATAGATTTTCTACGGCTGCCCGAGTGTTACACATCTGCGCGGATACACTTGGTGCAGAAAACACATGGGTAGAATTCGTCATTGGCAATAGTGTTGTTGTTCTTTCGTTCTCGTTATATTTGCGTTTGCTGCTGCTGTTCTTTCTTATTCTGTGAAGCGTACCCCCTCTTCTCTTCTTCCTTTTTCTTCTATTTCTTCTTCTACTTCTTCCTTTTCTTCTATTTCGTCTTCTTCTTCTAATTCTTTTTCTTCTTCTTTTTTCTATATCTTCATCCTCCTCCTCCTCTTCTTCTTCATATCCCATCTTCTTCTTCTTCTACCTCTTCCTTTACTTCTTACTCATCCTCCTTCTCC
>NW_020871420.1:17500-22500 GCF_003789085.1 Penaeus vannamei | reverse complement strand
GGAGGGGCGGTGGGAAGGGGTCGGGGGGTCAGCGTCGCTCCTCTCTATGTTCTGTCTGTCTATATCCCATCTACATTCTTACAGGAGGAGGAGGAGAGAGGAGGAGGACGGAGAGAGAGAGAGAGAGAGAGGAGGAGAAGAGAGAGAGAGAGAGAGAGAGAGAGAGAGAGAGAGAGAGAGAGAGCGTGAAAGTGAGAGTGAGAGATAGAGAGTGAGAGAGAGAGATAGAAAGTGAGAGAGAGAGAGATAGAGAGAGAGAGAGACTGGGAGACAGAGACACAGACATACAAGGAGATACAAGACGAACATAACCAGATGCACAATCTCTCTCTTACTCTCGTATTCTATCTTTCTCTCTCTCTCACTCTTTGTGTCTAATTATCTATCTATCTAACTATCGATTACGATTTATCTATCAGTCTAGCTATGTCTATGTATCTATCTATCTATTTATCAATCTCTTTTAATTACTACCTATCTATCTCTCCCTTATTGATCTCTTCTCTTCTCTCTCTTTATATCTACTTTTACCTCTCTATCCATTTCTTATTCACTCTTCTGTTTGTCTATCTCTCCCGCTCTCTCTCACCGGCAGCGTCCTTGGGAAGCGGCGAAGAGGGAGCCAGCGTGTTGTCACCCCGTCGGCAGGGCGAGGTCTGAGGCCGGCCGACCCGGCTTGGGTCGGCCGCGGGGAGGGGCGTCTGGTCACGCCGAGGCGACGCGTGTTCTGTTTCGGCCAGGCCAATTGGGCTCTGGGGAAGGGAGGCGCGAGCATGGGTTCCATCTTCTGGCAGTCTCCCAGGGCGTCCCGATTACCTGCGATAAGAACTGCCGGATTTCCGGCTGACCCTTCGCGCGCATTTTGTCAGGCAGCGCCCGTGAGTACGCTGCGCGAGCGCCGGGAACACCAGCTGAGGCCCGGGCCGGAGACGTTAACAAGATGTCTTGGATGTGGAGGACGACCCAGAGAGGCGCGCAGTGGTAGCAAAACAGTGCATGTAAAGTCAATCAATCCTGTATATTTCCCAATCTTCGGCTGGAATCTCGGAAGTAAAGATTCTTCGCCCCCCCCCTTAGTCTCTATGTATCTATCTTTGTTCTCTGTCCCTCCTTTCTTCTCTCTTTCTGTTTTTATTTCTGTGTGGAGTATCTTTTAATGGTACTCGCAATAAAATTCTTGGATTTCATGATATCAACATCACAAGAATTTGTATTTAGTTTTAACAATTTCAGAAGAGGGCTTCAGACAGAGAGGCGAAGGAGGACACAGAGAGGAAGGAGAAAATGAAATGCGTGTGCGTTAATGTGTTGTGTGTGTTTGTGTGTCTGATTTCAAAGAGGGAAGAAGACGAAGGAAGAGAGGAGGAGATGGAGAAGAAAGAAGAGGAGGATGAGGAGGAGGAGAAGGAGAAGAAAAAGTATAATAATAATAATAATAATCGTAATTATAATGATACAACAACAACTATTACTACTAATGATAGTAACAATCGGAAGGAAAGAAGAGTAAGAAAAAGAAGGATAAAGAGATGAAGCAGACAAACAAACAAACAAAAAAAAGAGAGAGAAGAAGGAGAAAAAGAAGAAGAATTCGGAGAAGAAGAAAAAGGAGAGGAAGAAGAAGAAGAGGAGGAGGAGGAAGGTGAAGAAGAAGAGAACAGACACATACTGACATACAGACAGAGAGAAAAAGAAAAAGAGGAAGAAGAAGAAGATGCAGAAAAAAGGAGGGGAACAAGAAGAGGAAGAAGAAGAAAGACAAGAAGGAGAAAGAGAAGGGGAAAAGAAGAAGAAGAAGAGGAAAAAACAAGAAGAAGGGGAAGGAGAAGAAGAACAAGAAGGAGAAAAAAGAAGGAGAAAAGAAAGAAGAAGAAGAAGGAGAAAGATAAAAAGAAGATAGAGAAAAAGAAGAAGAAGATAAAGAAGAGAGAGAAGGAGAAAAGGAAGAAAAGGTAGGAGTGAGAAAAAGAAGGATAATAATAATAATAATAATGATAATGGTAATAATAATAGTAACAATAATAATACTGATAAATAACAAGAAGGAGAAAAATAAGAAAAATAAGGAGAAGTAGAAGAAAGAGAGGAAGGAAGAGAAGGGGAAGGAGAAAAAGAAGAAGAATAAAAAAGAAGGAGAAAGCGAAGAATGATAAGAAAAAAGAGAATAAGAAGAAGCAGGAAAAAAGAAGAAGGAGAAGGAGAAATGGAAGAAGGAGATGAAGGAGAAGGAGAAAAAGAAGAAGAGGAAGGAGAAGAAAAAATCATATAGAAATACAGTGAAAGAAGGAGAGGACGAAAAGGAGGAGGAGGGGAAAGAAGAAGAAGGAGGAGGAAAAATACACTCGCAGACATATAAACAAGAAGCAAAAGGAGATAAAAATTAAGAGTGAGTAGAAGAAGAAGAAGATAAAAACAGACACATACAGGCAGGGCAACGTGAAGAAAAAAACTACACAGAATATACACTGTGAAAGACAAAGAAGGAGATAGACACAGACACGGATAGATGCAGCCATACCAGGCAGACATGGGACAGCAAAAGACAGACAGAAAGACATGCAAGAGACCGCCAAAAGACGGCTAAAGACGGCCAGATAGACACGGGAGCCAGACAGAAACCGACGTAGACAGCGAGCGTGGACGGCGCCCCCGCTCGTGAAAGGGAAGTTCAAAACGAAACGAAATAAAGAACGGATTTTTTTTTTCGAGAGAGACGACACAATGTCCGGTTCTTACCCCCCTCCCCCCTCAGCCCTCGACTCCCCTCCCTCCCTCCTCCTCCCTTCCCCTCCTCAATCGCCAAGAGCTCCCTAACCCCCCCCTACTCCCCCCCTCTTCCCTCTAAACGTCCTTCTCCCACTCCCTCTCTCCCCTTCTCATCCCCGCCCCCTCTTCCCCCTCGCAGTGTTTGAAGTAGGGGGAAGGGGAGGAGGGGGGGGTGCTCTTCGTTCGTGAAAAGGAGAGAAGAAAAAAAGTTCCCAGCGGTGAAGGAAATGAGAGAGACTGATAAAGATGAGGTACAAGGAGGAGGTCGTTCCTGGTCGCCGTCGCCGTCGTTGTCTCGTGTGGCTGTCATCCTCTCGTCCAATCCGACGCCTACCTTGTATACACACACACACCACACACACACACACACACACACACACACACAGATTTATATATATATATATATATATATATATACATATATATATATATATATATATATATATATATATAATATATATAGATATAGATAGATAGATAGATAGATAGATAGATAGACAGACAAACAGACAGATAGATAAATATATGATACACTGTGGTTGGCTTTGGGTGAAAGTGTGGGCTCGGAGAAAAGGGAGAGATATTTCGAGTCGTGGATGTGATGTTTATACTGTTAATGGCAATGCTTTGGGGAAAATGACGGGGATGAATATCTGGAGGATGGGAATAGGAATGAGCGTTGTGTTCCCGGTGAGAGTGAGGATGAAGGCAGCACTTAATATTCAGGAGATGACTATAACCATAGCGAAGTATTAAGTGGTACTTGCATCACCGCTGAGAATGATCATCATAATGGAGATATCAATATTGCATTTCGCGACTCACTTAACATGAAATCCTTTGAACTGCCGATTCCGACGGTAAGCTTTTAAGTGGCAACGATAAAACAATTATTGCTGACAGAAGTGCGATGCCAAGAGTGTGATGACACCGGTACTCAGCAGTCAAGGCTGTAAAGCTGTCAAACCATTTGTGCTTCATCCTGTGTGAACCGGGGGCAGAGGGACCGAATGAACCAGGAACAAAAGAGAGAGAGAACATGATAAAGACAAAGAATGTGGAGGGCTGCTAAGGATGGGAAGCAGGGAAAGAGCGGGGAAGGGGGTAGAGAGAGTGAGCGGGAAGGGAAGAGAAATTATAGATAGAGAGAGAGAGGGAAGAAAGAGCTTCAAATTGCATAAATCTTCCACAAGCTTTTTGTAGATATCCGACCCATTTACTTTAAGGATGAGGTTACCCTTAGATATGAATCCTTTGCAAAGTGGTGGAGCATAATAATAGTAATGATGATAAGAGTAGCAACAGCGGTAAAAGTGAAAAAAGAATCATATATATATTATATATATATATATATATATATATATATATATATATATATATATATATATATATATATATATATATATATATATATATATGGACACAAGCACAAACACAATCACGTGAACACAAAAATGAAACTAGCCACAATGAGAACTGAGAATAAACGTGACGTTTCGAACTCTTCTCGAGTTCCTCATCAGACAAAAAACCGAAATGGATCCATTTCGGTTTTTGTCTGATGAGGAACTCGAGAAGAGTTCGAAACGTCACGCTTATTCTCAATTCTCATTGTGGCTAGTTTCATTTTTTATATATATATATATATAATATATATATATATATATATATATATATATATATATATGCGTGTGTGCGTGTGTGTGTGTGTGTGTGTGTGTGTGTGTGTGTGTGTGTGTGTGTGTGTGTGTGTGTGTGTGTGTGTGTTGTGTGTGTGTGTGTGTGTGTGTGTGTGTGTGTGTGTGTGTGTGTGTGTGTGTGTGTGTGTGTGTGTGTGTATGCGCACGTGTGTGTATTATATATATATATGTATATATATATATATATATATAGATAGATAGATAGATAGATAGATAGATAGATAGATAGAAAGAGAGAGAGAGAGAGAGAGAGAGAGAGAGAGATTTGTGTCTGCGTGTGTGTGTATGTGTGTGAACAAATACTAAAGCAATCCTTGTGACAAGCCAAGAAACTAACAAACTAGTCACACGAGAGGTCACTCAACAAAACCGAATGTTTCGTAAATGCTCATACCCACCCAAAAATAAACATCAATCTACCTCAAACGCTCCACACGTTACTACAAATCTACACTTGCCTTGCCCAAACATCACCTCATGTACCTTGAGTCGCCACCAGTTTCTGACCAACCAGTCTCCGCACCACAGGGGGAG
>NW_020871420.1:7500-10000 GCF_003789085.1 Penaeus vannamei | reverse complement strand
NAGAAAGTCTTATGAGAAGGAGGAGTTTGCGAGGATTAAGGGAAGAGGAGGAGGAGGTGGAGCGAAAGAGGAGATAGGGAGGAGGTGAAGGGAAGAGAAGAAAGTGGAGGAGGAGGAGAGAAGAGGGAGAGAGGAGAAGTGGAGGCGAAAGAGGAATGGAGGAGTGAAGGGAAGAGGAGATGGAGGAGGAGGAGAAAGAGAGAGAGATGGAGAGGAGTGGAAGGAAAGAGTAGATGGAGGAGAGAAGAGAAGAGGAGAGAGTGGAGGAGGAGGTGGAAGCGAAAGAGTAGATGGAGGAGGAGAAGAGAAGAGGAGAGAGTGGAAAGAGGTGGAAGCGAAAGAGTAGATGGAGGAGGAGAGAGAAGAGGAGAGAATGGAGGAGAAGTGAGGAGGAGGAGAAGAGGAGAGAGAATGGAGGAAGAGTAAACGGAATAAGAGAAAGTAGAAAAGGAGAGGATGAAAAGGCAACAGAGTAAATAGAGGAGGTGGTGAAGGGGAGAGGAGAAAACGGAGGAAGGAAAGAAGGAGAAGAAGAATTAAGGACGAAGTAGAGATAGCAAACGATGGGGAACAGGAAGAGAAGGAAAAAAAAAGACACACAAAATCAAAGTATAAAAGCACACACACACACACAAAGAGAGAGAATATGAAATAAAGAGAGAGAGAAAAACAAAAACAAAAACAAAAAAGCAAAACAAGAAAACAAATCACGAACAAACACTAAACACACGAAAAAAACAAGACCTAAAAAAAAAAAAAAAAAAAAAATCCGTTTTTTTCCCCACATGACTTTTTTCCCCATATGAGACTTTTTTCCCCATATGAGACCCTCCCCCCCTAAGCTCCCGGCAGAGTCTAGTGACGAGGAGTCTCAAGAATTCCTCAATCATCAGCATCTCTCTCTTCCTTGTTCGTGTCTCAAGCGTGACGAGAGAACAATGTACTAAAGCTTGAGTGAAAGGAGGGGGTGGGGGAGAAGCGGAGAGAAGGAAGGAAGGAAGGAAGGGAGGGAAGGGAAAGGTGAGGAGGGAGAGGCAGGGAGGAAGGGAGTTAAGGAGGGAGGGAGGGAGGGAGTGAAGGAAGGGGGAAAGGGGGAGGGAAAGGGAGGTGAAGGGAGGAAGGAAGGAGGGAGGGGGAGGGAAGGGAGGGAGGAAGGGAGGGGGGGTGAAGGGAGGAAGGGGGGGAGGGTGAAGGGAGGGAGGAAGGAAGGAAGGAGGGAGGGAGGGAAAGGGAGAGGGAGGAAAGGAGGGAGGTGAAGGGAGGGAAGGGAGGGAGGGAGGTGAAGGAGGGGGGAAGGGGAGGTGAAGGGAGGGAGGGAAGAGGGAAGGAAGGGAGGAAGGAAGGGAGTAAGGAAGGAAGGAAAGAGGGAAGGAGGCGGGGAGGTGAAGGGAGGAAGGAAGGAAGGAGGGGGGAGCGATATTGGTTTGTCCTTATCTTCATTCTTGTTTTATTGTTTGGTAACTATTCTTCTTTTTTCTTTTTCTTCTTCTTCATTTCTTTCTTGTACTCTTTTTTTTTCTTCTTGTTCTCTTTTTTTTCTTCTTCTTCTTCTTATCATTTTTCTTCTTCTTCTTCTTCTTCTTCTTCTTCTTCTTCTTTTTTCTTTCTTCCTTCTCTTCTTCTTCTTCTTCTTCTCCTCCTTCTTCTTCTTCGAGCTGTTTTGATACTAAAGTATTTTTCCCATTTTTTTTTGGCAGAATTTGTTTGGAAATGCATTATCATCATTTTTTTGTTTGTTTGTTTCTTCCTTTGTTTCCTTTCCTTCTTTTCCATATATAGGTTTTTAAATGTAAATGATCATTTTTTTCATATTTCTTCTTACTCTCTATTTTGATTACGCGAATGAAGAGAATAAGGGTTTATTGATTATCACTATGTTAACAATAATCATTATCAACATGATTATTATCTTTATCATCATCAATATTACTATTACTAATGATCGTGATAATGGAAGATGATTATGATATTGATGATGATAATGATAATGATGGTGATGATGATGGTAATAATGATGACAATATTGATAATAATGATAATGATAATAATAATGATAATCATGATGATGATAATAATAATAATGATATTAATACAAGCAATAATGATTATAGCAATGATATCAATAATAATGATAAATAGTAATGATGATAAAGATAGTAATAATAATAAAAAATAAATGATAATGATGACTGATAAGAATGATGATGATAAGAATGATGATAATAATAATAGCAATAATGATAATGATAAAACAATAGTGATGATGATTACGATGATTATTATCATTATTACCATTGCCATTATTTCCATGATGATAAATGTTATCATAATCATTATCAAATTATCACTACGATTGTTATAATTATCACCATCATTATTTTATTTAAATACCATGTTATTATCTAATTGCCGTTACACACACACACACACACTCTCTCTCTCTCTCTCTCTCTCTCTCTCTCTCTCTCTCTCTCTCTCTCTCTCTCTCTCTCTCTCTCGC
>NW_020871419.1:22500-37617 GCF_003789085.1 Penaeus vannamei | reverse complement strand
GCGAGAGAGGAGAGAGAGGAGGAGAAGAGAGGTGGAGAGGAGGAGAGAGGAGAGAGAGGAGAGAGAGCCCGCCCTCGCCACACAAAGTTGTGCCTCCAGAACGATTCCCGCCCGGTGATTTTGGGGCGGGAGGAGAAGGAAGATGGCGGCAAGGAGGTATTTGCATGTTTGTTCCCGAGTGACTCACTGTAAACTTCTGGTTATCGGTGGAAATTACTTCCACGCACACACGCGGGCGTACACACACACATGCATTCACGCACGCACATGTGCACACACACGCACATTCACGCTCCAGGATTCTCAGGTAGGGAGCAATCTAGGTAACACCCCGGGGTTCGAGGCCCGGCTAACAGAATGACGTGCCTGCGGTGAGGTGAAGCCATAATCTGCAGCGGCATGCACGGGGAGCCACAAAAAAAGAATCAGGCATGACAGTACGTGCCTGGCCGTTCATCTGTGCATGATAAAGGGGCTCTCACAACCCGGCCGAGAGGAGGGTACGCCCCGCCCGCAGCACCCGCCGCGCTCCGATACCAGCGAAACCAACCCACCAGCCGGCCTTGGAGAGGCTTTGTTCTTGTTGGTCAAGTTTCTCTGCGCGAGGGGAAGGAGGGGGGGAGGGGAGGGGGTGGGGGGGAGGAGAGAGGCGGTGGGAGGGAGGGTGGCAGGGATCTGAGGGGAGGGAGGAAGGGAGGAGGAGGGGGGAGGGGAGGAACTGGTGGACGCTTGCGTACCCTCCACACGGCCTCACCGGCTCACACCACGTGCTCCTGCCTCGCCCAAGGACACGCCAGACAAAGCGCTCTCGGCAGCCATGCAATCAAAAGTCAACTAAATCCCAGAACTTGTCAATAACACACAGACGAGAAGGTACGCGGTTTTAGCCCTTCACTACCGCCTTTTCTTTCTTGCTCTCTCTCTCTCTCTCTCTCTCTCTCTCTCTCTCTCTCTCTCTCTCTCTCTCTCTCTCTCTCTCTCTCTCTCTCTCTCTCTCTCTCTCTCTCTCTCTCTCTCTCTCTTCTCTCTCACCCTCTCTCTCTCTCTCTCTCCCTCTCTCTTCTCTTCTTCTCTCTCTCTCTCTCCTCTTCTCCTCTCTCTCTCCTCTCCTCTCTCTCTCTCTCTCTCTCTCTCTCTCTCTCTCTCGTTCTCTCCCTCCTCTCATATCTCACACCATTACTCCCCGCTCCTCGCCTCTCTATTTCCCGTCATTCACTCTCACTCACTCACTCACTCACCTCTCTCTCTCTCTCTCTCTCTCTCTCTCTCTCTCTCTCTCTCTCTCCTCCTCTCTCTCTCTCTCTCTCTCTCTCTCTCGTTCTCTCCCTCTCTCTCTATTCTCACCATTACTCCCCGCTCCCTCGCATCTCTATTTCCCTCATCACTCTCACTCACTCTCTCTCTCTCCTTCCTCTCTCTCTCTCTCTCTCTCTCTTCTCTCTCCTCTCTCTCTCTCTCTCTCTCTCTCTCTCTCTCTCTCTCTCTCTCTCTCTCTCCTCCCCTCTCTCTCATAGTCACAAAACAGAATTGGCTGAGTCAGAGGCCTGACTTGCTCAATATCGCATTTCAACTCCTATAATTGCAAACTGCGGGGATTAAACTTAACACGAGGCCCTTTCTTTATGGCGAGTCACTCCTTGCCGCTGTCGTCGCCCTTCTCCTCCTCCTCCTCCTCCTCCTCATTCTGCCTCTCCGTCTCTTCCTCTTTTTCTGCCTTTTCTCTTATTCTCTTCCATTCTCTTTTTCTCTTCTCCTTTGCCTTCCTTCGTGTATCTCCTACACCTCTCCTTCGCCTTTCTCTTTCTTCTCCACTACTGCCTCCTCCACTCCACTCCCTTTTACCACGTCTCCTCCTCTTCACTTTACCTCCGCTTCCACCACCTCAACCATTTACACTACACCTCCACCGCATTGGTGATACCACCACCGCTGCCTTCACCTCTTCCTCCTCTTCTACCCCTTCTACCTTCCACCTCTTCCACCTCCACCTCCACCTCCACGTCCACACGTCACCTCCTCCACCTCCACTCCACCTCTGCCTCACCTCTACCCTACCTCCACCTCCACCTACCTCGTCCACCTCCACCTCCCCACTCCTTCACCCACCTCCTCCTCCTCCTCCCCTCCCCTCCCTCACCTCTCCACCTCCACCTCCATCTCCTCCTCCTCTCCACCACCTTCCCCTATCCCCCTCCCTCTCCCCTTCTTCTAAGACGCCGAGGTTCCTTCTCTTGCTTGCCGTTCCCTTTGTGGCTTCTCGTGTCGCCATGCCAACACGCCGGCGGGACTCGGAGTCGAGGTGGAGACTCGCCGAATGATTGGAGGCGAGGGTGGTGAGGGGGGTGAAAGGATGCTGAAAGGTGGTGAAGGGTGTGAGTGGTGGTGAAGGGTGGTGGAAAGGTGGAGTGTGTGAAGGATGGTGAGTGTGGTGAAGATGGTGAGTGGTGGTGAAGGTGTGAAGTTGGTGAGTTGTGGTGAAAGGATGCTGAAAGATGGTGAAGGATTGTGAGGGATGGTGAAAGGATAGTGAGGGATGGTGAAGGATGATAGTGAGGGTACGCTGACAGTTAGAGAGAGGCGAAGAAAGGATAGTGAGAATGTTCTGGGGATAGTGATGAGCGTCGAGGGAAGATGGATGGCGGCGAAGGGAGAGCGAAGGGCGCTGAAGAGGCAGCGAGGGATGGAAAAAAGGATGGTGAGAGATGCCGGAGGAAAGGGGAGGTTATTGAGGTATGGCGAGTCGTAGTAAAAAGATAGTGAGACAGATAGGGAGACGTATAAGAGGATTTCAAGAGTCAGGACCGTCGAGCTCATGGACATGGCACCATAGAATGATATCAGGGGTTCATGGTGATCCCAGAAAGACTTGGAAACAGGACGAGGTGTCCGAACCAATAACAGGCGGGTTATAGTTGTGAATGAGGAACTTCTAAGTGGTATTGACTGAAACAAAACAAAACAAAAAGACATCTGGGACAAGTAGTACAGGGGTCTCAACCGGGGAGCTTAGTGCTGGTATTAACGAGTGTGGGTATAATTGATTGAGACGATAATGATTTCGAATACGGAGAACCTTACGTAATAAGTTGCTGAATGGTATCAATGGCAGGGGTCTGAGGTGGCAAGCAATTCCCAATAACTAGACACCTTAAACAATGAGCGCACACACGCACATGTATATGCACACTCACACGCATACACACGGACAGATAAACACACACACATACACACACACACACACACACACACATACACCCCAACACACACACATACACCCCCCAACACACACATACCCCCCCCCCTACACACACACACATACACCACACACACACACACACACAAAGACCCCTTAGTTATCGAGGATGGGAAGGAGGAGGGAGAGTGGGCAGGTGGGGATCAATACTCCAGTTACCAGTGTCAATACAGATGTTACCAAACCCCTGCGTAAAAAAGCGTCGTCCGCCCTGCCACGACAGGTGCTTTTAGGTCAGAGTGCAGGGTGTTACACGAAGAAGAGGGAGGAGGGAGAGAGGGAGAGAGAGAGAGAGGAGAGAGAGAGAGAGAGAGAGAGAGAGAGAGAGAGAGAGAGAAGAGAGGAGAGAGAGAGAGAGAGAGAGAGAGAGAGAGAGAGAGAGAGAGAGAGAGAGAGAGAGAGAGAGAGAGAGAGAGAGAGAGAGAGAGAAGAGACAGAGACAGACAGAGAGAAAGAGAGACAGACACAGAGACAGAGAGAGAGAGAGAGACAGAGAGAGACAGACAGAGACAGAGACAGAGACAGAGACAGAGACAGAGAGAGACAGAGAGAGAGAGAGATAGGGTATAGACAGCGTCTCTTACAAGAGTGTATCGCCAGGCAACAGGACGTCATGTGTATCAGCCAAACCCACTGCCACCTTTCCGAGAACCTCACCACCACGGCGTCGGTTACGAAACACCGCGAGACCATAAGACCCCCAGTCATTACCATGGGAACGCCGTGAGTTCGCCATGAATCACGCGGACACCATAGGGCCACCACCATCACCATCACGGACACACCATAAGACCACCACCCTCTCTTGCTCTCATGGAAACATCACAAGACCACCATCACTCTCAGGGGAACACCACAACAACACCATCACTCTCAGGGAAACACAACAAGACCACCATCACTTAGTAATATCATTGAACCACTATTACTATCATAAAACCACGACAACACCAACACTATCAATGAACGCCCTACGACCACCATCACTTACATGGTAATGTCATTTAACCACCATTACACCACAAGACCCCCATCACCATCAGGGGAACACCACAAGACCACATCACAAGGGACCACCTTCACCTCCATGGTAATGTCATTTAACCATTACACCACAAGACCCCCATCACCATCAATTGAACACCACAAGACCCCAAATCAAGAACACCACAAGACCCCCATCACTATCAAGGAACGCCCTACGACCACCATCACCTCCATGGTAATGTCATTCAACCACCATTACACCACAGGCACACCACAAGACCCCCATCACCATCAGGGGAACACCCATAACCTAACAACCATGAGAAGGCCACCATCGCCACGCGCACCACACGCCCCGAACACCATTCAAATGCCATTCAACCCCCGACGAAACCACCGCATTCGTCATCGTCACTATGTCTCCCACAATAAAAAAAAAAAAAAAAAAATCTGAAGCCACATCATCGTCACAATCCCGCCTCGCCATAGGATTTACAGATGAAATTCGCTTCGGATTTCCTCGTGTTTTTTTTGTTTTTGTTTCTTTCTTTCTTTTTCTTTTTTTTTTTTTTCACGCAGCTGAGAGCGGGATGACCTTGGTTCATCGCGGGTTCGTCTCGGTTCCCCTTCGGAGGTGCAGTTCTCCCCAATATCTCATGCGCGGTTCGCCACCCCTCCCCCTCCCCCCCCCTCCCTCTCCACGCTTTAAATCCCAATAGATCGCCCCCAAAAAACGGAATGAGCGAACCAACAGAGTAAGGACGTAAGGACCAATATCCAAACGCCTTTCCACTCTCGACCCGGGTTCTAGTCTGTGTTTACATACTGACACCCCCCCCCACCCCCACCCCCGGCCTCCCCTCCCCCCTCCCCCCCTCCCCTCTCCTCTCCCAAGACGGAAGTGACTCACGTCTCAAATAACTCTGGCCGTTTTTTATGAGACTGTTACTTGTTGGCAAGGTTGGCACTGATTTCGACGAAAGGGCGGGGGGAGGAGGGGGGGGGGAGGGGGAAGGTCGTCAGGAACTGTCACATAATCACACACGTTCTAAATTAGGGATTATGCATACATACATACATATATCTATATACATATCCATACACAATACATACATACATACATATATATATATATATATATATATATATATATATATATATATATATATAATATATAATATATATAGAGAGAGAGAGAGAGAGAGAGAGAGAGAGAGAGAGAGGAGAGAGAGATGGATAGATTAGAAGGATAGATATCCAAACACACATACATACACACATACACCCCCCCCACCACCACCCACGTGTCCTTTTGTGCTGCGGCCGCGATCCTGAACCGCCATCCCCGGCCTCAAGTACAAGGAGGGCCTCTTGGCACGACTGGTTTGGCTTGTAGAAACACAACACACACGCACACACACACACACACACACACACATATATAACACACACACACACACAATTAACATACCACACACACACACACACACACACACACACACACACACAACACACACACACACACACAACACACACACACACACACACCACACACACACACACACACACAAAAAAAAAAAAAAAAAAAAAAAAAAAAAAAAAAACTTGCCACCAGCACCACTCGCATCTAATCGTCAGATTACATATCCCAGAGCCAAAAAAAATATACACATATATAATTGACGTTCATAAAAATGCAGAGAGGTTCTGAACCGGCTTGGCGAGGGGCCGTTACGAGAACCACCCGAACCGGTCGTCGGCGGCGACATCCTGACCGCATCCGGCCGAGAGGTGGGAGGACAGGCCGGGCGAGCGAGCGAGGCGGCGGCGGCGGAGGCGAGGAATTCGGCGCTCGGATGTTGGGACCAGAAAGAACTTGTTTCGGTTCGGGGGAAGACTTTCGGAAGTGGAGTAACCAAACGGCAGAGAAGTGAAGTGAAGTGAAGTGAAGAAGTGAAGGCAGAGAGAAATGAATGATGCTAACGACTCATTCCCTCGCTTCCCTCATCGCGTGTGCGTGTGTGCGTGCGTGTGCTCGTGTGTACATACACATACACCAAACCACAACTAGAAAATTTGAAAAATACTTCACACAGAACGAAAAAAAAAAACTCCCACAACACCCACATATCCAAAACCGTAACACCTCCCTCCCCCCTCCTCTAACCCACAATAAAACCACAACCCCCATCCACAGCAGACCCACCATCCCCCCTACCCCCACCCCCTGGCAAAGAAGGCCCCCCAACCCCCCCCCAAAAGAGAAAAGGGAGGAAAACAAAAACCCGAAAATAAGAGCACAGTCACCCAGTCCTCACTGCTCGCCGAGGGTCGCCATCCACAATGCACGGATTAGCACACCAGCCGTTGCATCAGTTGCTGTGTCAACATTCCCCGAATCTACAGTGACACCGGGCAAACAATATACAAGGAAATGAGAGAGAAGAGAAAATGGATGAGGAGGAATGAGACAGAGAAATGGAAGGAAATGAGACGAGAGGAGAAGAGAAAAGTGGATGAGGAAGGAAATGAGACGAGAGGAGAAGAGAAAAATGGATGAGGAAGGAAATGAGAAGAGAGGAGAAGAGAAAAGTGGATGATTAAGGTGATGTGATGACGTGTGATGGTGATGGTTAATTTATACGATAATGATCATAGTGTAATCATAATGATTCTATGATGCGATGCATGTGATAGTGATGATAATGACTGTAATATTACGGTGATTAAATTATGTGAAAAAGTGGCGAAGCAAAATGCAAAAAAGAAGATAAAAGTGTAACTGAAAAGAAGAGACAAAGGAGTGGCAAGAGAAGGAAGGTCAACAAGAAAAGGCGAGCGGAGAGAAAATGAGTTAAAGAAGAAGAACAAGCGACAAAAAGAGAAGACAAGAGGCATAACTAGGAGCGGTAATTGGAGAAAATGAAAATGTGAAAAAAGATGTAGAAAGAAAAATATCTAGAGAAGCCAAAAGAAAAGAAAAAATAAATAGACGAAGACGACGAAGAAAAAGAGGAAGAAGAAGGAGAAAGAGGAGGAGGAGGACAAGGAGCAGGAGAAGGAGAAGAAGGAAGAAGAAGAGAAAGAAAGAAGAAGAAGAAAGAAGAAAGAAGAAGAACCAGAGAAAGAAAAAGAAGAAGCAGTAGAAGAAGAAAGACAGAAAATAATAAAAACCAGAAAAAGCACAAAAGGCTGGGAATAGGAGGATCCCAGCGAGCAGCACCCGCAGCATCAGCATCAAGCAGGGGAATGTTGCCCTGACACCGGCGGGCTGCAGCAGAATGTGCTGTTTACACGTCCAGCCGCCCATTCAGCGCCAGCCCTCATCACCAGCGCCGCTTTTTGTGACGTCGTCCTCCTCCGAGCGACCCCGTTATGGCGAACTCGGCAGGAGTGTTACCGGCCGGGGAGGCGAGGCTGACGCGGGCGGCGGGGCGGGCGGCGGGGCGGGTGCGGGCGGGCGACACGGGAAGGTCCGGCGAATATTGTGGCCGAGCGGAAATGGCGAGCGACGGCCGATGGCGGGATGGGCGATTCGTCTCATTTTGGTTTAATGTAATTGGGTAGTGGCATTCGCGTTCGGTCTTCTCGACATCCCTCTCCCTTTTCTCTCGTCTTTCTCCCTTTCCTTCTTCTCTTCCTTCTCTCTCTCTCTCCTCTTCCCTCTCTCCTCCTTCCTCTATCCTCCCCTCTCCTCTCTCTCTCCCTTCTCTCTCCTCTCCTCTCTCCTCTTCTTCTCTCTCTCTCCTCTCTTCTCCTCTCTCTCCTCCTCTCTCTTCTCCTCTCTCTCCTCTCTCTCTCCTCCCTCTTCTCTCCTCCCTCTCCTCTTCTCCTTCTCTTCTCTCTCTCTCTCTCTCTCCTCTCCTCTCTCTCTCCCTCTCTCCTCTTCTTCCTCTCTTCTCTCTCTCTCCTCTCCCTCTCTCCTCTCTCTCTCCTCCTACTCTTCCTTCTCTTCCTCCATTCTCCCTTCCCTCCCTCCCACTCCCTCCCTCTCCTCCGCTTCCGCCGGCCTTCCCTCCCTCCTCTCCCTCCCCTTCGGTCCTCCTGACGCCCAGACCCAATTACAAAAAAAGGCTCAATAACCTCCCTTCCCTCCCAGCGATCGCCTACCCATATCCTCCTCCCTCTTAACTCCCTCCTCTCTCTCTCCTTCATTCTTTTCTTCCTTCGTATCACTCTTGCCTCTCCTACAATATGGTGAAATATACACATAATAATTAAATATCACAAAAATATACAACAACATAAACGAAAATATGTGTAACATTCAGAATCCTGATACAGGTTTAAAGGGGTGAATAGGTCGTTCTTGAATCATCGATCCCCCCCGTCGTTGCTGCTGTTCTGAATATTGGATCCAAGCTGCGGCTGTGCGAATTTGCTACTTTTACGAATCGCCCGCTTCCCTTAGGATGGTGCCTGGGGACCGAGCCACAGAGAACTACCTACCTCTAAAACCTATGAATAGATAAATGGATTAATTATCTACATAAAGACGTTACTGCTCTTGCCCTATGCGAGTTTCAAATACTCGCAAGGACGATTCACGATCGCCCTTACCTTTTCATCTGGTGTTTCTAAAGCAGAGTTGTGTTCCCTTTCGACACTGCTTGACGATGGAACGGGATGTAAGTGAGCTCGTATGTGTGGTCTCAAACGCACTCGAATTTACATGATGAATCTGGGCATTTGGCTTTTAGCTCTTGGATGGTAAGGCCGCTGCCGAGGGGAAGGTGCGGCGTGAAGGAACTTAGGCAGAGGAGAGGAGAGGTGGTGTGAGAGACCTCTCGAAGACGAAAGAGGGACTCACGGGAAACTGAATGAGGGCCGAGGTTGGCAGAGTTCGGCCGAGTCAAGAGGGACGGAGCAGATGGGGAGAGGGAGTAGGCAGAGGGATGAGGACGAGAGAGAGAGGAGAGTACTCAGAGAGAGGGAGGACCCGAGGCAGAGAGACATGAGATCGATGTCGATTTGATGATGATGGATGACGAGAGAGAGAGAGGAGAGTAAGAGAGAGGACGAGAGTGGAGGGAGATTTGACCAAGAAAGAGAGAGAAAGAATGGAGAAGAAAAGAATAGTCGTGCGAGAGAACGAGAAAAGAAAGAAGAGGTCGGGAGTATCGGGAGAGCAAGAATAAGAAAAAAAAAAGAAATAAGCAAAAAGAAATAGAAAAAAGAGGAAAGTACAGTGAAAATACCACCACCACAGGCTGTAGATACTATAAAAATTTCAGCAAGTAACCTTACCAAAAAAAAAAAAAAAAAAAAAAAAAAAAACTACAGGTAAGCAACCCCGCCCTCTACCTGAAGCGACCAAAACCAGCGCTGTGAGTTAGCAAAGGAGCGTCACAAATTAACTCGGGAATAACCTGTCTAACTTTCCTGTAACTTCTCTTCCATGCGTCTCCACGACCAAGGAGGATGCGGAGGATAACTGGCTTGTTAAATCCGCTGCCTTCCCCCTCCTCAAAACACACCAACAATACATACAGCACACACAAATAACCGTATCAGTACGACCAACATGCACACGTCACTAAAACACCACCACACACCAGCCACCCACCAATCCAAGCACCAACCACGACACTTAACACCAACCCACAACACATTCTAACCACACACTACCACAGCACACACACGCCAAATCACACCAACGCTAACACAGCCCCACATAAACAAACACACAATCGCACACATAACACCACACGCCATAAAACCACACACACACACACGCACACCCACCACACACGAACACACACGCAACCACGCATAAACACACACACACACACTCGTCCTTATGCCTCGTCACACAAATAAATTATTCGGCTTGGTCTCACATCGATATACAGTCATATATCTGGTCATTTGCTATGCCTAGCTGGTCATTTATTGCTGCTATTTCCATACCTGCATGCTGCCCCGTTAAAACAATATCTGTTTCACTCCTAAAATTTACATATCCACAACGGGAACACACAATCACAGCACTCACTCAACCACACACAAGACACACACACACAAACAAGTACACAAACACAACACACACAAACACACACACACAAGAGACACAAACAACACACACACGAACCACGCACACAACACAAGACACACACAACAAACACACACAACAACAACGACCAACACCAAGAACACACACACACACANTGTAACATACATATATATATATATCATATATATAAGTATATAATATGTGTAATACAACACACACACACACACACCACAAACACACACACATATATATATACATATATATATATATATACACATATGCACACACACACATACACACACACACATACATAGACACACACACACACATACACACACACACACACACACACACACACACGCACACACATAACACATATATATATACATATATATACATATATATACACATATGCACACACACACATACACACACACACATACATAACACACATACACACATACACACACACACACACACACACACACACACACACACACACACACACACACACACACACACACACACACACACATATATATATATATATATATATATATATATATATATATATATATATATATATATATATATATATATATATATATATATTATGTATATACATATAAACACATCTATATGCACAGGCACATAATATACACCCTGAAAGACACGTTTTGAATATGCGTAAAGAAAAGTAGCGGCGGCGGCTCTCGTAACAGGCAAGAATAGACACGTGTAAACGCAGCGCGGCCGCCCTCCCCACGCGAATGAGTACGGCTTCTGCACAACATTCACGCAAACCTGTATTCTCGTGCATGCTTGTGAACTCCGCTCCGGCAGGCGATACGAGCCTAATAGTTTTTTTTTCGTTTTCTTATTTTTCCGGGGCGCTTTTGCTTATTTTTTTAAAGATTTTTTATACGATAGTTTTTTTTGTTTTTTTCGCTTTTTTATTTTCCTGGTCGTTTTTGTTTTTGTTGTTTATACATTTTATATAATACGAGCCTAACTTTTTTCTGGAGCGTTTTTTTTTTTAGATTTTACATTACGAGTCTAATTTTTTCCTGAAGCGATTTAGTGTTATTGTTTATCTGCCTTTACGTTTTGTTTATATGTATCTTTCTATGCTGTTTAGCCGGTTTGTTCATTTGTATTTTTTTTCTTCTTTTTGGATAAAGTGCAAAAAAAGATTTACAGCCTTGGATGTTGATGGTTTTACGAGCGTGTTAACAAAGCGTTTGCAGATCTGTAAGATATGTTCTCCGAGGAGTTTGTTTCTCCAGTTTATTCCTATCACGATGTGAATCTTCATATATCCCAGTATCATATATCTACATACACACGCGCATATACACACGCGCGCACACACACACACACACACACACACACACACACACACACACACACACACACACACACACACACACACACACACACATATATATATATATATATATATATATATATATATATATATATATATATATATATATATATATATATCCCACGCACAAGGGACGATCATTAAGGGCTTATGTGAAGTATCAACTGAAAATTTTAAATAGGGAAAAAATTAGCCCGCAAACCATCTCTAATATCAGTAAAAAAGGAAATCTGAAAATAATTACCCAAAATTGAGAATTTATTGATCTTCGATTTTCCGGTCAAGTTTTATTTTCCCGTGAAAATCCCGGAACCCGGATGTGTGACGTCAATTCCAGAACACGATCACAACATTCTCTGCATTCAATACGTTGTACATGGCGGACTCACTACAAGACTACAGCGGCAGTGAAGTTTCATCGGATTATTCCGACGAGGACATTGGTATAAGTTCTTCAGAGGGTGCCTACGTCTTCTGAGAGTTGGAAGAAGAGGAATATCAAGGGTTGATGGCTGTTGGACCGTCCGTGCACGAGCCCGACGCTGTGGATGTCGTGGAAGTTGTGCCAAACCAGCCAGACATGGAGTGGCGTCGAGACCCGAAGAGATTGAATGAATGGTGATTTTCTAAAATATATATTTTTTTAGGTCGAACGTGTGATCCCGCTTCTATATTGTACAAAATTTCCGTAGGTTGAGCAATCTCTTGTCTACACCCGTGGCGCAGGCCTACATCCGAGTGGAGGGGCATCGGTATTTATTTGTGTTGTGCTTTTTAGGATGTACCTACCCTACGTCTGTGTAGTTGTATGGACTGATGTACATGGCGATGTACAGTTGTACATCGCCATGTACATCAATCCATATTGGATCAGGCATCAGCTGATGATAGCGTTCTCGAGAAAGTAAAAAAGAGCATGTTCCTAATCATGTTTTGTTGATATGTGCCTGATGATAGGCCTGTCTGCCAGGCCTATCCAGCGCTTATTTTGATTTGATGTATATATTCATGTACTAATGACATCAAGATACACCTCTTTATCATTTTGTTTATTATGTATTTTATCTTCTCTGGGCAATTTATGATAACCATTGATGATGAAAACAGTTGTAGTAGTAATTATAATGATAAAAGGAAAAGAATGAATATGAAAATGAATACGATAAAGAGAAAGGGAGATAGAGATAGCATGTGAAAGAGAGAGAGAGAGAGAGAGAGAGAGAGAGAGAGAGAGAGAGAGAGAGAGAGAGAGAGAGAGAGAGAGAGAGAGAGAGAGAGAGAGAGAGAGAGAGAGAGAGAGAGAGAGGAATGCCAGGGATGGAAAAGAAAGAAAAACAAAATGTGTCAAATGCAGATTATTTTAATGAACCAGGAAAAGTGAATGGAAAGAAAAAGAGAGGGACACACATCTCTCTATCCACACACACACACAGAAAATGAGAGATACACAGATAGACAGACATAGACAGAGGGCGAAATAAATTGACAGATTAAAATTTCTATGATATATTTTTCTGGTTTTGCTTATTTTGCATAATTGAGAAAATGTATTTTTTTAAATGATTGTTTATAGCTTGAAATTGGGACAATTCCGTGATATTCTTGACTCGCGGTGCACTATTGTGTGTGTCACGCTATTCAACAAGGTTTTCCCTGGTTCTGGGAATGACGTCACTACCGGGGATTGCCGAAGATCGCCGATGTTTTGCATCTTCGTTTCTAAGGGCGTTGCTATGGGAGTTTGGGGGATACCAGAGGGGGTCTCGATTTTTTTTTTTTTTTTTTTTTTTTTTTTTTTGCGTGAATAGGCTAAGCATACATTATTGACCAATATTCAAGGAAAAAACAATGCACGGTAATTACTTCACATAAGCCCTTTAACGACCGATGCTGGCTGAAATTTCACATGCATAAAGATACACATTATGTTGATTTCAAGTCCTTAACTCATGACAAATTTTCTGTTACAGCAGTGAAGGTACAGTAAGGTGTGAAAATGGAACCAGTGGAGTATCGGGCAGTGATCAGCTTTTGACAGTTGAATGGCCGCATGAAATGAAAGCAATTTAAAAGGAGGATGTCCCATCATATGATATGGTTAAACCTTGGCATCGTAAGTTCATGTGTGGTCGGAGGTTTAAGGAAACGGCTCATCCCAGGGCGACCCCAGGTGGAGAGTGTCCATAGATGAGGACACTACCCAGCAAGTGGAGACTGCCATTTTGGAAGATTGATATTGGGTCTGTGGCTTAAAATTGTTCATGACCATCTGCATATGCAAAAGTTCTCTGTTTGATGGGTTTCCAAGCTACGCACACCTTTCCAGAAGCAAGAACAAGTCCATTGTTCCCAAGGTCTTTTAGCCAGGAGGACTCTTTCAACAGACTAATCAGGCTGGATGAAACTTGGGTCTATCACTACGATCCAGAAACTAAGGCCTAGTCAAAACAACAGAAGCATTTTGACTCACCTCCCCCAAAAAGGCACTTGTCACACCCTCAGCAAGCAAGTTCTTGCTCACAGGCTTTTGGAACCAGCATGGTGATGATGGATTTCCTGGCAAAAAGTACTACTACTACAGGAGGTTCACTGCTACAGAAATTGTGGGAGGCTTTCAAAACCAGGTGTGGTATTTTGACTAAAAGGGTCCGCCTCGTACATGACAACGCCCCTGTTCACAGCTCTCACACTGGCCAGATGGAAGCACGGTCCTTTGTCTACAACACCCTTCCTCATCCTCCTTATTCTCCTGACCTTGCACCATCTGACTTTCCAAGATGATGAGGCACTGGTTTATGAAGTCACTTTATGGTTTCAAATGCAACCTGCAGACTCCTACAATCGAGGAGTCCACAGCTGCATAAAACGATCTGAAAAGTGTACTACTCTTGGTGGAATCTGTATAGGGGAAATCTTAAATGAACGCCCCTTGTATATATATATATATATATATATATATATATATATATATATATATATATATATATATATATATATATATATACACAGGTGGTCCCCTACTTGCAAACTTCCAAGTTACGAACTTCGGTACATACAAAGTTGTCAGGAGTGACTGAGAGTAGCGTGCGTCGTAAACAATAGCTCTCTAACTATACCCACATGGTTTCATTCAAAGGTGTGCTGTGCCCTCTCCAGAAAACTTTGTGATTTTGTGATTGTTTTGCAAAGATTTTGCCCTTATTAAGCATCTAACATGTCGGGTGTTAAGCGCAAAAGCTGTAGTGATGCGGCTGGTAGTGCTAAGAAATGCCAGGCCATCACGATGGAAACGTCAAGCGCGGTGAGAAGATGGCGGATGTTGCTCGTGCTTACCAGATGAATCGTTCTATCATCGGTACAATACTCAAGAACAAGGATAAGATCATGGAACATATGAGAAGTTCAGTCCCTATACTTATTATAAATTTTATTTTATGTACTGTATTTGAAGATTGTTCAAAGCACATTAAAAACCAC
>NW_020871418.1:37751-41747 GCF_003789085.1 Penaeus vannamei | reverse complement strand
TCTCTCTTCTCTTCTCTCTCTCTCTCTTTCTCTCTCTCTCTCTCTCTCTCTCTCTCTCTCTCTCTCTCTCTCTCTCTCTCTCTCTTCTCTCTCTCTCTCTCTCTCTCTCTCTCTCTCCTTCCCGCCCTCTCTGTCTCCCTCGACGATCTTGATTTGTTAGTCCCGTTAGCATGGGAGGGCATATTGTATATTAGGGAAATTATGGGCTAAAACACGCTTCAATAAGAAGAATAACAATTAAAAATGCGTAAAACTAGCACAAAAAATGCTTAAAATCGGCCAATGAAACCCTACAGATTTAAGTGGCATCTTTGAAATTCTGCAGGCTGAGGCGCCAGAAATTAAAAACTCCACAGGAACCCAACCCACCTTTTGGCAAGATTCTACAGGAATTCACACGTTTCAACCCCTCCAAAAAACATATTGACCAATAAACCAACATATTATATCAATATAAATTGCTGTGACTAGGCATGCCCTTCAGGCACTGCCCAAGGGGAGGATTGATGGGGGGCAAGCCCCTCAACACTCCCCAGGACACATTTTCTCCACCACGGTATGTACAGCAAGATAGAGCTGCATTCACATCGTAAAATAATAAACCAAATACCTTTATATCCGGAAACGTCAAACTTTCGTTGTTTCTTTGTCCCGTTGGAATTGCTTCTATTTTAATCACCTTTTTTGTCATTTGGAGCTCTTGATGGGCTCAGATATAAAACTGGGATGATTACTAAAGTCTAATTATCCTTCGATGCCACAACAGAATCAACAAAACACTGGAAATGCAACATTTCTCACCGGAGTTTTAGCTTGAAATGAATTCGCGTCATAGTTTGACACCTCGCAGCATGAGCAAGAAAATGTGAAACACTCGATGCACACGATTCTATATAAGGATATAGATAAATATTAAAAGATGCAAATGAAATATAATAATATTAATAAAAGACTGTAAAGGCATAAATGTGTAACAGCAGATACAGATGATTAGCCAAATATCGTTTTGAAAAATGCTTATTAATACACAAAGTAGTTTGACAATGAAATGCTGCATTTATCGATCAGTGTTAGGAAGAAAAACCTATGAATTTTTTAATGTGTTAATTTTTGCACTTAATCATTCAGTAACTTTGTGTATTCTGTGTAAGACATTACCAGTTATTTCTATAATCATATTACAATATGGTAAGAAAGTTGTCTGTTTATATACTGCTCAAAATTGTTATGAGGGCATACCTTACTGCTATATTGTGGAATGTTCAAATCTGAATGGACTTTTTTCTCTCTAGATTACTGATGATTTCAAGACTTTTACCCCTTAGTAGTCACTTCTGCCAAATATGCTATTTACATTTGGATATATATTAAGACCATGTCAGCCTCCTTTTTGCTTGCTTGATGGACTTTTTTCTCTCTAGATTACTGATGATTTCAAGACTTTTACCCCTTAGTAGTCACTTCTACCACATATACTGTTTACATTTGGATATATATTAAGACCATGTCAGCCTCCTCTTTGCTTGCTTGCTGGACTTTTTTCATGGCCAGTTCATTATAGTAATGAAAAATTCTTTTAATGAATCCTTTAATTGTTTCGCCATTTTTTTTTCTTTGGTGATTTCTTGATAGAAAGTTTCATTTGTAAAAAAAGATCTTCAAGGAAGTCCTTTAGTTAACTGTTTTAATTTTATTTTTATAGGCAGTTTTTGGAGTCCAGCTTGTTGTGACCATGGTTATGGCCAGTGTCTTGTCAAGAATAACTCCTCATTATTCCTTGGCACGATTCCTCCTGTGTCGGACTGGGTAAGTTCTGCCTTCATTTGTGAATAATTCATTATTGAAGCATTTTTTTTGTATCTTAGGGATTTTTCATGAATTGAATATTTGAAAATAAAATTATGAAGTGATGCAAAAGTGTTTTTCTTTTTGCTCATATTTAAACACAGAAAGAAAACACTAAAAACTATTTGATTATTTGATTTTTGCAACTGGACTAGAAAGCCTTCTAATCTTCACATGTGCTCAGCCACTGAGAAGTCATGTAGTAGGCCCTGGTGACTGCATCTCATTACCCCTTAATTTTTCAGGCTTTCTATTTTTCTGAAGCTATTGACATTGATACTGCTGTTATCATTGACATTAGGTTTATTATGATATAAAGATTCTAATTATAAAGATGATGATACTAAGAATTATTCCAAAAATAAAGGAAAATGGAAGCAGTTGAGATAGGTAGGACTAATATTTGACTCCTTATTAACTAAATACTTGTGGAGCTATTTTTGGGTACACACTATTAACCCTCAGCCTCCAGATGATGTGGGGTACACATCATGGCTGACTTGGTCATGGCTCTAGGATGGTTCATTCACATCATGGCTAACTTGGGCATGGCTCTGTGCGATGGGTCATTTATATCGTATTATGATGATGTATGCATTACATTTTATACTGCTCTGTATTCTGTGCCCTCTTGCACATACGACACTTGCCCTGGGGCATTGCCTAAAGGAGAATGGGATGTGTAATGCTGTAATGGGCTATTGTTTTGTACAAAAGGAATGATATCATGTAAATAATTTGCCTAGAGCTGCACCAAGCATTTCATACTTGAAGGTATCCCACTGTAGTACAGGGTCAGTCAGTTTGCCGAGCGTTGTGAAACACCCTAGGGTGATCATTGGACTGATGGGGAGTTTTGTAGTGGACTCAGTGGGTAACCACACCTAATCTATGATTAGTACCATAGAACTCAGCACTGTGATATACCCAGCAGTCCTGGAGGATTCTCTAGCAAGTGCTATGGATGATGCAATCCATCTCCTTGGCTGCATTACCCAGAACTCCTCAATTTTTGGGACCTTGCAAAGTTCTGGAAAAGGAGGCCATTCTCACTGCAGGTACCAGCTCCCAAGCCATGAGGACTGACAAACATCTCATAGCCAGCTCAATCACAGTCAGATACCGCATTGAAGTCACCCAGGACAATATGAATATCTCGCTGAGGACAACTGTCTGTAACAGATGTGAGATTGGCATAAAACATCTCTTTCATGTCAAGTTTAGAAACATCAATAGGAGCATATATGGCAATAAGAGACATGAAGTCAAATGCAAACTTCAGTTTCAATACTAATGTACACTCATCGACCAGAGTAGCCTCTACTACTGAGGACTAAAGTCTGGTAGAGATGGCTATAGCTACTCCCTGAAGATGGTGACCATTACTGTGGCCCAACCAGTAATAGGTGTAGCCACCCAGAATGATTGTGCTGCTGCCAGGTTTTCTCACCTCTGACAGAGCAGCCACCTCAACTCTGTAAGGTGACACTGTCTGATAAGGGCAGGCTTGATTGACATCCATGTTATAGTCCATCTTGAGATGCCAAATCCTAAGAAACTAATCAGCAATTGCACTGCTTTTTCTTTATGTAATTTTTAAAAATATATTTCTAAATTTTGCCCTTTAGTGACTGACACAGCTATGGTTGTCATGAGGTAATGGCCTATGATATATTATATATATATATATATATATATATATATATATATATATATATATATTATATGTGTGTGTGTGTGTGTGTGTGTGTGGTGTGTGGTGTGTGTGTGTCATGACTCACAACAGGTGGGCCAGCTGTACACAGCTTAGGCCTAGCCACAGAGTCTAGACTGTTGGGTATTTTTTACATCACAAAAAATTCAGGCCCCATCATGATAGGGATGTGAATGGAAATTTTTCTAAAACATAATGATGTGCCCTATAACAAAGGCATTAGCCATTCACAGCCATGTTACAATATACAGTGAATATTCCAGGTTTTATTAAGGAATTACGCTATGGATATCAAATGTAGCCTGTGAAGCAGGGGTGCTCCAAGGTGTGGACATTGAACAATGTGTGTATCAGTGAAACACATTAAAAAGGTTTTTATCTTTCACTTGTGTGACTTGAGCAAATTCATTTCAAGATGCATTTTTTCCTGGCCTGAC
>NW_020871418.1:0-12500 GCF_003789085.1 Penaeus vannamei | reverse complement strand
ACACACAGTGCACGTCAGAAATCTTGGCAAGAGAGGGACCGCACCAAGATTTTTGACATTTTTCGGTAATAACCCTCTAATATCATGCAAATCGACCTATAATCTTGATGCCCTGTCAGCTGATAGATTACTCATCTGACTCCATATTGGCGGTTTCAGATATCACTCAATTATTTCTGGGCAGTGACAGTGAGCAGAATTGCTATGTGCTTTTTTCATGAATAACCTAGCATTTTGCCTGAGTTCTGTTGCTGTTTTTGTGTGTTGTGACGGGTGCAGGTAAACATCTGAAAAGTGCTCAGATTGCTGCTATTACAGCATTCTGTAAGGCGGGAAAGTCCAGTACAGAAATATCAAATACAACCGGAATTTCATTGTGAAGTGTCCAGGGGGTGGACCACAAAAGTTCATGACTGTGGAGACACTGACCCACCACTGCAGAAAAAGCAGCCAGGGAGGCCACAGAAAGCATCTAAATGCACATTAAATGTGCTCAGGAGGCAGGTGGATAGTCAGCAAAGAATAACAGCACCAGAATTAAAAGAAAGGAACCCAGTGTTACTGGCCGATGTGTCTGTGAGAACCATACAGTGACGGCTCCACAATGACTTGAAATTTTCCCACTGCATTGCTTTCAACAAACCGATTGTCACCCTTAAACATAGGCAAAATATGGTTGCTTTTTGCAAGAAATATCTTCATTGGAACGAGGACAAGTGGAAATGAGTGTTATGGAGTGAGGAGGCTACATTTAGTGTAACTGGAAACAGAGACGGCAAAGTTTATCGCCACCCTGAAAGTGATCTGTGTGACCCGAGATTCATCCAAGGGACAGAAATATCCAGATAAATTAATGGTTTAGGGTGGTGTGGTGCCTTGGGGTACTACATGTGGATACATTGGTAATACTACCAAGGAATGTTTTGATGAATGCAGACAGATATTTAGAGCTACTGAGTGATACTTAGTAAGAATGCTTTGAGCGGTGCCAAACAGACGTGTTGATGCCGGATGGTGCAACTTGCCATAATGGAAAGCATTAAATCCTATTGAAAACTTGTGGGCACTAATGAAAAACAGATTACGTGGGAATGATACCTCATCAGTCCCCAAGCTTGAGGCAGCCATTACAACACAGTGGCCAAAAACAGCAACACAACTCAGGCAAAATGCTTGGCTATTCAGGAAAAAAATCATGTAGCAATTCTGCTCACTGTGACTGCCCAGAGGTAATTGAGTGTTATATATATACATATATATATATATATATATATATATATATATATAATATATAATATAAATATAAAATATATATATGAATATATATATATTATATTTCCTTCCACTTTTGCTCTTTATTTTTCCTCTCCATCGGCTCCTCATTTTTTTCTTAATATCAATACAAATAACCCCTCACAAGCTCTTCTCACTCACACAACATATATTCCGCCCTCACACACACACACACACACACACACACACACATACCAACACCACACACACACACACACACGCACATGCACAGTCCACACACAAACGCGCGTGTAATACAGTACACGAATTGCGCATGTTAATGTCTGCATTATATGTGCTTCTGTGTATATATGTCTTCTGATTTGACAAGCCAACGGGCACTGTGCGAGCAGAAGAATGCCATGAGGGCCAGAAACGGAAGACGAAGAGAACACGCTCTAGGATTAAGCATTGTTGGAGCGATAGGAATGGCGAAGGAGTGAGCGAGTTGGGCAAGTCGTGTGGAGGGCAGATCGACGCGGTAGATTGGCCAAACAATCAGTATTTTATTTGATGATTTTGATATTTTTTTTGCAAAGATCAATTGCAAACTTGCTCAAACGTATTGCGAAAATTGTTCGGAATTTTACTGTTAGAATTGATCTGTTTGCAAGTTGATTTAAGATCTAAGAAATACCGTGACCATTTTTTCTCATATAACAGCATAAATAAATGATAGCAATAAAAATCATCAACCTCAAGAAACATAATAGATTATTTACAACGTAATGTAAAATAAGATCAGAGTTAATTCAATTCCGTCTCGAGATATAATCAAATGCAAAATGTACTTGTACTGGCATTTCAACTTCATCAACTGAAATATGACCTGTCTTGTTACTTAACGGCGCTCTGTCCGAAAATGGTCATGCACAGCGATTGCACGACGACCATTTCTGTCATGAAGGACTCATTCATGCAGATAATACGTGTGTTTATGTTTGTATGAATGTTTATTTTGTGTGTAATTTTGATGCTCGTAGCAAAGGGTAGTTTGAGCAAAAGTTGAAATGCCAACAAGTACAAGTTACAATTTGACCATTTTGATTATATCTCGAGACGAATTGAATTAACTCTTGATTCTTATTTACATTACGTTGTAAGATATCTATTATGTTTCTTGGAGGTTTGATGATTATTTATTTGCTATCATTTATTTATTGCTGTTATTATGAGAAAAAAATGGGTCACGGTATTCTTAGATCTTAAATCACGTTGCAAACAGATCAATTTCTCTACAGCTTTAAAATTCCGCAACAATTTTCGCATACGTTTGAGCAAGTTGTGCAGATTTGATCTTTGCACAAACAATAATCAAATCATCAAATAAAATACTGATTGTTTGGCCAATCTGCCCGCGTCGATCTGGCCGCTCCACACGACTTGCCAACTCGCTCATCCTTCCGCCATTCCATATCGCTCCAACAATGCTATAATCAGAGCGTGTTCTCTTCTTCTTCCGTTCTGGCCCTCATGCATTCTTCTGCCTCGCACAGTGCCCGTTGGCTTCAATCAGAAGGGAATATATTACACAGAGAGCACATTATAATGCAAGACATTAACATGCGCAATTCGTATGTTACTATTGTATATACACGCCGCTTTGTGGTTGACTGTGNCAGAAGAGAGAAACAGAGACAGAGAGAAGCAAGAAGACAGAGACAGGGAGAAGCAAGCGAAACAGAGACAGAGAGAAGCAAGAGAGACAGAGACGGAGAGAAGCAAGAGAGACAGAGACAGAGAGAAGAAGAGAGAAAGAGAAGAGAGAGAGACAGAGAGAGCAGCGTCCAAGGCTGCAGAAATGCCTGATCATGCTTACAGCGAATTGACCTTTCAAAATCGTCCTTCACAGAAAACCCATTCTACGTGGATCCTCACCTGAGCTGACCTGGATTCCCCGCCGAGTAACTAAAAGGGACAGAGGAAATAGCCAGGAGGAATAGAGGAGAAAGAAGAGATTAGAGTAAGTCTACAAGAAGTAAATCAAGAAGACGAAACAGAGGAGAAAGAGATTAGAGTAAGTCTACACGAAGTAAACAAGAAGACGAAATAGAGGAGACAGAGCAAGGTCATAATAAATAGTAGAACAAGAAGAGGGCGATAAATAATGAGAAAAGTTAAATGACGATAAATGATGAAACAAAGAACATCACAAAATCCACAGCACCAAAGATCATCCAAATCCTCATGGCCGTTTAAATCTATTGCATCATCAATGTTATCATCATTATTCCCAATCATCATACAAAGAAAATGAATAAATCAAAATTAGAAACAGGAGAGGAAAGGAGGAGGAGGAGGAGGAGGAGGAGGGGGAGGAGGAGGAGGAGGAGGAGGAGGAGGAGGAGGAGGAGGGGGAGGGGAGAGGAGAGTCGGTGTGAAACAACTCCTCACGACGAGGGGAGGGGGAGAGGAGAGGAGGGGGGGGAAGAGAGAGGCGAGGAAAGAGGAAGAAAAAGGTGGAATGGGGGAAAGGTGGGCGGGAGGAAGATGGAAAATGAGGAGGGAGAAAGGAAAAAAAATGAGGAAGGAGTGGGAGTGAGACGAGGAGGAGGAGGAGGAGGAGGACCGGGTCTCTCATTATCATAATCCAGTCGTTCCGGACATTTTCTCGATAGATATCCGATGCGGTGACGTAATCTGGAGCGAGCAACATCAAAGGGTTCAACGATTCCTTCCTTCCTTCTTCCTTCCTTGCTTGCTTCCTCCACCGTGCTTCCTACTGATGGGTGGGTGGGGGGGGGGGACTCCGAGAAATGAACGCTTTCTCGTTTTAAAATTGTGTGTGTTGTTGTGTGTGTGTGTGTGTGTGTGTGTGTGTGTGTGTGTGTGTGTGTGTGTGTGTGTGTGTGTGTGTGTGTGTGTGTATGTGTGTGTGTGGTTGTGGTGTGTGTGTGTGTGTGTGTGTGTGTGTGTGGTGTGTTGTGTGTGTGTGTGTGTAGCTGTGTGTGTGTGTAGCTGTGTGTGTGTAAGCGTGTGTGTAAGCGTTGTGTGTGTGTGTGTATGTAGCCGTGTGTGTAAGCGTGTGTGTGTGTGTGTATGTGTGTAAGCGTGTGTGTGTGTGTATGTAGCCGTGTGTGTATGTAGCCGTGTGTGTATGTAGCCGTGTGTGTAAGCGTGTGTATGTAGCCGTGTGTGTAAGCGTGTGTATGTAGCCGTGTGTGTAAACGTGTTAGTGTGAGCGTGTGTGTAAGCGTGTGTGTAAGCATGTGTGTAAGCGTGTGTGTAAGCGTGTGTGTAAGCGTGTGTTGTAAACGTGTTAGTGTAAGCGTGTGTGCCTTTTCACGGGACGAGGACCCCAATTCTGAGAACACCAGCGACGTCCCGCATGCAAAACGTTTCACAAATTCGTAAACGTTTCTCATGAAGATCGTGTTCCAGAAAGGTGCATCGCCCTCCCTTGGAAATGCCAGGGGATCGATACACTCTTTTCTGCGAAGTTTCACATGAAAGGAACATACATGAATGGCATAAAAAGGGCTTGATTTTTACATTAAGAAGTTATCAAAAAAAAAAAAAATAATAAAAAAATTATATATATATATACACACACACACACACACACACACACCACACACACACACCACATACACACACACACACACACACACACACATACTTTTAATCATATATATATATTATATATATATATATATATATATATATATATATATATATATATACATATAACAAAAATACAAATCATGTTATGCCATCCATTCCATACCTCATAAACAAGCCACATGTTATGCCATTCATGCCATTAGTCATACATATGCCATATCTTATGCCATCCATTCCATAAGTTATGAACCCATTTCTGTCAAATAATCCTCCAACAAGACCTTTAAACGAAGTAAATCACAAACTCGACACCAACACCAAGTAAAAAAGATAAATAAATAAAACAAACAGATAAATAAAACTAAAACTAAAATAAAGAAATAAAACTAAAATAAAATAAAGAAATAAAACTAAACTAAAATAAAGAAATAAAACTAAAATCAAATAAACAAATACAACTAGAATAAAATAAAGAAATAAATCTAAACGAAAATAAAAAAACAAAACCAAAATAAAATAATGAAATAAAACTAAACTAAAATAAAGAAACAAAACAAAAATAAAATAAAGAAATAAAACAAAAATAAAATAAAGAACTAAAACTAAACCAAAATAAAGAAACAAAACTAAACTAAAACAAACAAACAAACAAACAAATAATTAAGATAAAAACTCCTAAACGCAACGAGGCGACGTTGAACTCCGCTGCCTGATGCTCGCGCGAGAAGCGACCCTGACGATTCAAGGGACGAATTTCTGAACAATGGGTCACGACTCACCGGCTTGAACACGGAAATCTGTTGCTTTTTTCACCGTGGTAATGAGTCAAAACATGATGTGTTCATGTTTTAGAATTATAACTGTGCAGATACTATATTTATGATATATACATACGTACATACACATATACTGATATAATATATATATATATATATTATATATATATATATATATTAATATATGTGTGTGTGTGTGTGTGTGTGTGTGAGTGTGTGGTTGTGTGTGTGTGTGTGTGTGTGTTGTGTGTGTGTGTGTGTACATATATTTATACACACACACACACGCGCGCGAAATGTACACGTGTGGACACAAGAGCGCAGATCATGACAGGGCGCGATCAGATAAGCCCATCAATTCCGCCGCGACAAACCCCGACGCCGCGACCGCGCTGCTCGTGAGAACGTACCCTTCGCACCACGTCACTGTCGGCGCACAGCTGGAAACTGCACGGCCAAATAACAGTCCAGCACGGCGACGCTTCTGAGAACTTCCGAAAACTTCCGAAAACCTATCCCACGGGGCGAGTCTTCCCCCTCTCTTCTCTTCAAATCTCCCCCTGGCTTATTTCGCGATGACCGCTGATCTGATGCTTCGAAAAAAAAAAATCCAACGTGCGTGAAATTCCGTGAAAACGCGCCGAAATCGTTCAAAAAAGACGCTAAGATACAGTTAGAGCCGTTATAAAAGACTGAAGCCCAGAGAATTCGTACGACCAATTAATCATTTCAAGGAAAATGAACCTTTGGGTAAGTCCTCCATTTCCTTTTTTAAGGCAAATGAACCTTTGGGTAAATCCATTTTATATTTTTTAAGGCAAATGGAGATTTGGGTAAATCTTCCATTCTTTTTTAAGGCAAATGGAGATTTGGGTAATCCTCCATTTTCTTTTTTAAGGCAAATGAAGCTTTGGGTAAATCTTCCATTTCCTTTTTAAGACAAATGGAGCTTTGCGTAAACCTAGCGACGGCGGTACTCACCCTCTCCTGCTCTTGGTTGGCGTCCTCGATCTCACTCTTGCTCTCACTCTTGTCCTCTCCCGTCGCCTCGCTGCTCATCTCACTCTTCTCTTCCTCCTTCTCCTCGCTCTTGGTGTCCTCTCCACTTTCCCCCTTGGCGTCGCCTTCGGAATCCCCCTTTGCTTCTCCCTTCGCTTCCTGTTTGGCCGCGCCCTTGCTAGCGTCACCCTTGGGTTCTCCCCTGACGGAGTCCCCCTTGGCCTCGCCCTTGATGGAATCGCTCTTCGCCTCGCCCTTGGAATCGGCCCTCGAGGAATCACCCTTTGGCTCGCCCTTGGAGGCTTCCCCCTTGGCGGATTCCCCCTTGGCCTCGCCCCTGGCAGCCTCCCCCTTGGCCTCGCCCTTGCCCCCCTCTGGCGTCCCTCTTGGCGTCCGGCGCGGCGTCAGCATGGTTCCGACGGCGCGGAGGAGGCTTGACCGAGGACCCGTTGGCATAGGCGTAGTCAGGCGAAGTGGCGAACTCGCTCCCTGTGGTCGGCGCTGCCCTCCCCGCCGCTGGCACCTGAGGGGGAGAAACGAGAGCAAGGTCAGTGCAAGGGCGTCGACTAAGCCACAAGAGCAGTGCAGAGTAGTCGCCTGGAGCAGGAAACCCCAGAGGAGGATCACACCCTCCGAAAGGAGCAGAGCCAGCCGGCCGCCGTGCCCTGCCAACGAGAACGAGGGTCAGATGTTGCCGACGAGAGAAGGCGGGGGTCAGCGCGCGTGCCAGCTCCAGTGCGCGGTGCAGGGGAGAACAAGGTTAATGCAAGGTCACCTGGGGAGAACGGAAGAAAACAAAATCAATACAATGTCATTGGCAGAGAAAGCTGAAAGGAGATTGGGTAAGGGAATCATAAAGGAGAAAATAATGGCAAATTAGAAAATTACTCCGTGACAAAATGTATATCATACCAAAAAATATACACTACGATTAGAAGAATGAATAAACAACGATAAGCGAACCACAGCAGCCTCGATCAATCACCTGAAACCAAACACTACAATCTTCATTTTTTTATTCGTTTGGGACACTCCACATCTGCCTATGCAAATACGGTTTCTGAAAGCTATTGCAAACCGAAATAAACCGTTCCAACACACCCAAACACGAACCCAAATCAATAAACTTCTCATCCTCGTACGCAGCTAATCGCCAGATCCTATTCTACATGAGGCATTGCAAACGAAGATGCAAAGAGATTCAATAACCATGATTGTATTTAAATCTTGAACAATCACGACGATTTCCAAGTCTACTTTAGGTTAAAATACCACATTCTTTATTACCAAATCATAATAAATGACTAAATTATATAAAAAAAAACAATTATTCTTATATTAAAACCATAATAGATATTTGATAATAAAAAAAATAGTCTTTCATATCAGAACCATAATACATAATTGAATAATACAGAAACTGCTCTTGCATATCAATAGCAAAATACATCGCTTGAACAGCATTACCAAAGTGTTCTTTCACATCAAAATCATATAACAGAATAATATGAGAAACCGTGATTGCAAATGGAGAAAGGATCACGATCTGCAATAAAGCAATATTCTCAAATCTGACTGTAACTACATACTAACTCGCAGAAGGGATACTAAATCGCAGAAGAATACTAGCTCAAAGACGGGATACTAACTCGAAAAAGGATACTAACTCAAACAAGGGATACTAACTCAAAAAAGAATACTAACTAACTCATATAGCGTATACTAACTCGAAGAGGATATACTAACCCAAAGACGGGATACTAACTCGAAAAAGAAAAAAAAGATACTAACTACCTCGCAGATGGGATACTAACTAACTCAAAGACGGGATACTAACTCAAAACAAAGGATACTAACTTGCAGAGGAGAGATACTAGCTCAAAGACGGGATCCTAACTAGAAGAAAAGGATACTAACTGACTCGAAGACGGGATGCCAACGACCTCGCAGAAGGGGGGCTCCCTCGTGCGAAGCAAAGGCAAGACAAACAACAGTCGCGGCAAGTAGCATGATTCGGCCTTTTTGCGTGGATAAAAATAAATGATGCGAAATATCGAGAGAAACAAAAAATAAAAATCATCTTCGAGTCCTGTGAGTTTTAGACCGAAAGAAAATGAGGAAAAAAAACGGTTTGCGTCTTTATCATTGTCATTATTATTATTATCATCGTTGTCGCCATCGTCATCGCCATCATCACTACCATCGTCGTTGTCGTAGTCATCATCATCGTCATCGTTATCATCATCATCATCATCATCATTATCATCATGATTAATCTCTTTTAAGTTCGTTACCTTTAGAATTCCATTTCTATTGAAGGGAATATAATCTGAATAATAGATGAAGTCTGAATAAAAGATGAAGCGCTACGAGTGGTGGTGTGAATGGCTTGAATGGTGCCGTGGGGCGTTTCATGTCGCTGCTATGCTTACGCGCACACACAATCCCCACTCGGTCTCTGTCTGTCCTTCTTTCTTTCTTTCTGTTTATCTACCTCTGCCTCCCTTCCCTCTGACCCTATATCCATCTCCCTTCCTCCCTCCCTATCCCTCTCCCTTCCTCCTTCCTTCTCTCTCTCCTTCTCCCTCTGTCTGTCCCTCTTTCTCTGTTTATCTATCTCTGCCTCTCTTCCCCCTCCCTCTGACCTTATCCTTCCCTCTCTTCTATCCCTATCCCTCTCTCCCACCTTCCCTTTCTCCCTCTCCTTCCCTCCCTCCCCTCCCTCCTTCTCCCTCCCTCCCTTCTTCTCCCTCTCTCCCTTCTCCCTCTCCCCTACAGTACACCGGAGAAGCGTGACAGGCGCCAGTCACTCCCGCCACTCCACACATCGGCACCGACCCAACCGCCTCTGAGATCTCGGCGCAACAATAACAAACCCGCGTCCACTGATCAGCTGGTAATCTCCCAGTCAGTCAAACGTTCCTCGCGGTGTATCGTGCGGGTACGTTGTTTTAGACGCGGGGATTCGATGGGAACACGAGGAATGTAAATAATTGGACTAAACGGAAGGACAGAGGGGTAGCGGGATGGCCTAAACGATATATGAGGAATGGAGAGAAAAACAAAAACAAAAGGGGTGTGACGAACAAGCACGCTCACAGGCTTATGTATTCATGCAATCACACACACAGGCACACACACACAGGCACACACACACGCACGCACACACGCACGCACACACACACACCACACACACACACACACACACACACACACACAACACACACACACACACACACACACACACACAATGTATAAATATTTATATATTCAAAAATTACACACAACATTTGTTGTAAGTATGTAGGGGGTGGAGTGTGTGTGTGCGTGCGTGATTTAGGATGAAAGTACCACATGATCTAATATCACTTTCAGTAAATATTTCCTTTGCCTGCCATAAAATATCGTTCGCATAAAATATCCTCAAAATAACATGACACACAAAAGAGGGTCCCATTGGGTTCATAAACACATCTCGATTCACAGCCATTATATGCAATCATATTTTCATTTTTTCTATTCAGATACGGCGTAGCGTAAACTCATTCATATTCTTTTTCCAGCACTTTGATTTTATTAATTGCTATTTTTCAAAGGAAGCATGTCTAATATATCGGAGTAACAATAGAAAAACGCACACACACATACACACACACACACACTGAACCACATACCCTCATAAGCACGCACGCACACACACACACACACACACACACACACACACACACACACACACACACACACACACACACACACACACACACACACACACACACACACACACACACACACACACACACACACACACACGCACACACACACATATAATATATATATATATATATATAATATATATTATAATATATATAATAATATATATATAAGCGATATATGTGAAAACATGATACACACGCATACAATTCAAAGGAAAAAAGTGTTTATACCCAAATCAAGACAGCGAAACACTCGCTCCCGAAGCATAACTGACTATTCAGGTATCAGAATAAAAGATATCTATTGTATGTACGTTTGAAAATCGATAGAGGCAATAATGACAACTTTGGCGTTGACCAAGCGCGGAACAATCTTTCTTCAGACAAGCTATTTCACTGAAAAAAAAAAATAATAATAATAACTTTCTGATTCGGAATTTATAAAGCAGCCCGCAAGAAAAAGATTCGTCAAAAATCATCCTTCCGGATTACTTCGCTAGATTTTACATCAATAAAACCACTAAATCTTCATTAGGTCTGGTTGTCAAAAACATGTTAACACTTGAAGATGTTTCTCGCATATTTGTCAGAAACCATTCAAGATGTTCTCGTAATACCAGAGAAAAAAATATATACATATATACATAAATAAATAAATAAATAAATAAATAAATAAATAAAAAACATCCAACCACTCAAGATGTTTCTCGTCATATTTATCAACAGAGAAAAAAAAGAAAAAAGAAAAAAAAAGAAAAAAGAAATATATATATATATATATATATATATATATATATATATATATATATATATATATATATCAGATCTGGTTATCGAAAAAAGAACATTCAACCACTCAAGATATTTCTCATATTTCTCCCCAACAAAATAACACAAAATAACACCCGGTTATCGAACACCTTTCCTCCATATCCAACCATTCGAGCCGGTTTTTCCCCATCATCTTCCGCCTCAAATACACCTCAACGACCCCCCCACCCCACCCCCCCGCCCGACGAATAACACTCGCGGATCCTCGCAAAATCCCGTGAAACGCAAGGATTACGCCTCATACCTCTCGATCTCGCATAATCCTCGGAGATCTTGCCATTACATCTTCGGTCGCCTCGGGTAAGCTCGGAAATGTCGGGCGCAAAGTTGTTCAAATTGTTCAAATGGTTGTCACTCTCCTGCCGACCGACGCTGTTCTCGGCGTTCGAAATCGTCCCTCGTGGCTTTGAACTTCACAAGGATTTCGGGTTATATAACATGGACTTTTGATCGCTTTTATTTTTATTTTTATTTCTTTTTTTCTTCTCAACATTGCGGCTGTATGAAAGTTCAATAATTTCTTGATTTTATGCCCAAGTACTCTCTCTCCTCTCTCTCTCTCTCTCTCTCTCTCTCTCTCTCTCTCTCTCTCTCTCTCTCTCTCTCTCTCTCTCTCTCGTCTCTCTCTCTCTCACTCACCACTCACTCACTCACTCACTCATCCACTCACTCACTCACTCACTCACTCACTCACTCCACTCACTCACTCACTCACTCACTCACTCAAAACACACACACCACACACATACATCCACACTTACTCACTCCCCGACTTTTTATTCCTCCGTCGAAAAAGATAAAATCAAAAAATAAAATCAAGAAGAGGATAAGCGAGAAAAAAAAGAGAAAGGGGAAAGGGAGAACATTACAGTATACGATAACCCCGTCTATAAAGGATCTCCTAAAATGAGGTTCCTGTAACACGCATTCCCGCCGCTACCCCAGGAGGGGAGGGGAGGGAGGGGAGAGAGGAGGAGGAGAGAGGAGGGGAAGGGAGAGGAAGGGGAGGGAGAGGGGGAGAGAGGAGGGAGGGGAGGGAGAGGAGAAGAGGGAGGGAGGGGAGGGGGGAGGAGAGAGGAGGGGAAGGAGAGGGGGAGGGAGGGAAGGGAGGGGAGAAGGAGGGAGGGGAGAAAGGAGGAGGAGGAGGGAGGGAGGGGAGAGGGGAGGGAGAGAGGAGGGGAAGGGAGAGGAGGGGAGGGCGAGGGAAGGGAGGGGAGGAGAGGGGGGGGAGAAAGAGGGGAGGGAAGGGGAGGAGGGGGAGAGGGAGGGGAGGGGAGAGAGGAGGGAGGAGGGAGGGAGGGAGAGGGAGGGGAGGGGAGAGAGG
>NW_020871416.1:7500-11859 GCF_003789085.1 Penaeus vannamei | reverse complement strand
ACTGCGGGATTTTTACTTTCATGAGATATGGAACAACGGATTATGATTACTTTCAGTATATCTTGATATGAGATATGCTGGTCTCCAAAAAAGACACTCTATTATATTTACAACAGCCTTCGAATATCGCAGAAGTTTGTCCTTCGTTTGTTGTAAATTCCTAATGCTAATATAAACAACAATAAGAAAGTTGTCACACTCACGAGACAGACACGAGAGAAAGAGATAGAGAAACTGAGACGCAGAGAGAGAGAGAGAGGACTGAGACACGCACACTGACAGAGATACAAAAGAAAGAGAAGAGAGAGAGAGACCGAAACACAAGAGATAAGAGACGAAGACACACAGAGAGACAGCAAAGACAGAAACCGACAAATAACAAAACGAAAAAGAACATCATTTCTGTACACAATTATTTTCACATCTACACCCCTCCCTCCCTCCCCACCCACCCACCCTTTTCTCGATAATGTTTTGCCCTCTCGTCCTGTCCCCCTTTCCCCTTCTCCCTCAAGACGTCATTAGACCCTTGTCCTTGTGGTTCCTTTTTAAATTAGAGTCCTCCACCTGCCGCCCCAGCCCTCACCCTCCTCATTACTGGACGTCACCCTGATGTCCCTTTGCCACTTCACGCTCTCCCACTCGCGGAGGTCAGGTCGAATTTTCTTTTTTTCTCTCAAGTTTATTAAATTTCATATCAGGTCGAATTTTCTTTTTTCTCTCCAAAGTTTATAAATTATTCATGTCAGGTCGAATTTCCTTTTTTTCTCTCCCAAGTTTATAAATTATTTATGTCAGGGTCGAATTTTTCCTTTTCTTTTTCTCTCCCAAGTTTATAATTATTCATGGGTATCTGGAGAAAATAATATGTATTAAGGATGGAGTGGAGGTAATGGAAGTCCTGTGGGATGTGTTAATGGATGAGACTGAGTTTTAAGGATGTCGATGGACAATTTAAGTCTTCGAAAATGTAGATGCAAAATTCTACTTTATGTTTGGTATTGTATCCTTATATTGCACCACGGATTATATGTATACACACGCATACACAGCTACATACATATATATATACACATAGGAGTATCCATATGCATGTATATATACAAATATATAGATAAATAGATAGATGAATCGATGGTTGGATAGATAAATAGATAGGTAAATAGATAGTAGTGATAGATAGATAGGTAGATAGATAGATAGTAGATAGATAAATAGATAGATAGTAGAGATAAATAGATAGATAGTAGATAGATAATAGATAGATAGTAGATAGATAGATAGATAGTAGATAGATAGATAGTAGATAGATAGATAGATAGATATCATAGATAGATAGATAGACAACTCCATTTTCTCTTGCACTTGCCATTATTACCCTTCCCCCATCCTCTCCTTCCCTTCCCCCTCCCCCCCTCATTCCTCCCCATCCCCCTTCCCCCCTTCCTCCTCACCACCTCACATCACATCTTCCCCGCCCTGTAACCCCCACACCCCCCCCACATACCCTCCTACAACCCCAACCTTCCCCCCCCTCCCTCCCGTCATCACAGGAGGTCAACCCCATCACGAGCACAATGCATGGCCCCCTCACGCCCCCCACTCAGGTCACGCCCCCCTGACCACGCCCACCTAGATCCTCGCGTACCTCGTCACGCCCCACAGTCTCGTGTTTGTATACCTCACGCCCGCCCGCTATTCCCAAGGGGGTTGGCGGCGACTTGAACAAAAGGAAAAGAGAAAAAGATAGAGATATTATTGGGAATTGGGAAAATGAGTCATTATTTTGTGTCTATTTTTTCGTATATTCTTGTCTCATCTTTCGGAAAGAAAGTGTTCTCAAAATATGATGTAATTTTTTTTACTGTATGTGTCAGTGCTTTCACAGAGGGATAAGTATGTAGCAATAACATGTATAAGTATGTCTGTGTTTCTATTATATCTAAACACACCCACCAACACACATAATATATATATATATATATATATATATATAATATATATATATATTATATTATATATATATATTATATATATATATAAATATATGTATATATTATATATATATATATATATGTATATATGTATATATGTATATATGTAATATGTATATATGTATATATATATGTATATATGTATATATATGTATATATGTATATATGTATATATGTATATATGTATATATGTATATATGTATTATAGTATATGTATATATTGTATATGTATATATGTTATATATATATATTGTTATATATATATATATATGTATATATGTATATATGTATATATATATATGTGTTATTATGTATATATATATTATATTATATATGTATATATGTATGTATATGTGTATATATGTGTATATGTATATATTATTATGTATATGTATATGTGTATATATATATGTTATATATGTATATATATATAATGTATATATATGTATATATATATATATGTATTTTATGTATATATGTATATATGTATATATGTATATATATGTATATATGTATATATGTATTATGTTATATATTATATTATATATATATTATATATGTATATATGTATATATGTATGTATGTATATTATGTATATGATATGTGTATATATATATTATATATGTATATATGTATATAATGTATATGTATATTATATATGTATATATATATATATATGTATGTATATGTATGTGATGTGTGTGTGCATGTATTATTAACATGGTACAAATATATTGTATATGTGTGTATATATATATATATATTATATATATATATTATTATATATGTGTGTGTGTGTGTGTGTGTGTGTGTGTGTGTGTGTGTGGTGTGTGTGTGTGTGTGTGTGTGTGTTGTATGTATGTATGTATGTGTGTGTGTGTGTATATTTGCATATATATATATGTATACATATATGTGTGTGCATATTTATATACACATGTACATAAATATATTTGTATATGTATTATATATCAATATATGCATATAATATATCATATACATATATATAATATATATAATATACATATGTGTGTGTACATACATATAGACAGACAGACAGCACTGGTCGTTAATCCCCCGCCCTCATTAGCGCCCACCTGGAACAGATTACGGCGGCCGCGCCAGAGAACTTGGGCGGGACTGTGAAAATGGGCGGGGGAAATGATCACAATTCCCTCGAAAAAATAACCTTGATGTTTTATTTGAATTTGTTTATGTATCTAATATTGTTATTATTATCGTTATCGTATAAGGAAATATAGATTGGGAGTAAATTCGTAATGGAAGTAAATAGGAATAATGGAAAATGGGGAATGGAAGAAAATGGAAAGAAAATTGGGAATGGAAGGAAAATTGGGAATGGAGGAAATTCGGGAAAGGGGGAATGGGTGGAAAATAGCAAAATAATTAAATTGGGATAAGGAAATTCGGAATGGGAATAGAAGGAAATTCGAGATGGGATAGAAGGAAATTCGAGATAGGAATAGAAGGAAATTCGGAATAGAAGGAAATTCGAAATGGAATAAATAGGAATAAAAAATAATTTGGAATGGATAAATAGGGAATAAAAAATAATTCGAATGAATAAATAGAGAATAAAATGAATAAATATAAAAATGAAGAGATATGAACATCGAGATTGATTTTACCGCAGAAAATCACACCAGGTAATCACCAAATCACTTCATCTGAAACAGGTGAGATAAAGAGGACCTAAAAATTGCCACCACAGTTAAGGAATTTAAGCATGAAGGGGGGGGGGGTTAAATAGCAATAAAGGTCATATTTCACTAAATCTCTCTAATGTAGCGTTTTTGTACCGCCAGAGCCACATACACAAAGATGTTTTAAAGTAATAGATTCATGAACAGGCCTACTGTAAAAAATATATATATCATTTTCGTAACTGCAATAATGCTATTATATTCACGAATTTTGAACTTACGTATGCATTATTCTTCAAAGTATAACAGTACATGAAATGGGTTGCTGCCTTAAGTGGCTCAAGTCGTTACAACCACTACAACAAATAGGATTGTTTGGAAATAGCAGAACGAGCTAGTTGGATAAGGAGACGTTGTTTTTTTTGGTATTTTGAGAACAGAACATCTAGTTGGAAAAGTTAACTCTCTGTGATTGCGTCTTACATACATGCTTGTAAAAATAACATTTTCAGGGATATTTTGCGTCACATCTCTCTGTTTATTTAGCGCTATTATTGTTATTGTATTATCATTGCCATTGTCAGTATCATTGCTATTAGGGCATCAATTATTACTATCATCATTATCATTATATATGATGTACACAAATAATATATCATCATTAACCTTATCATTAATGAATGAACAAAATATATTTATTA
>NW_020871416.1:0-2500 GCF_003789085.1 Penaeus vannamei | reverse complement strand
CAGTTAATTCAGTCTGTTCCATTTTATAATCTTAATTTTTTGTTGGTTTTGATTTTGCATTTTTTTTCCTTATATGCTAGAAATAAATATATTTTAAAGATGATATGCCTTGCGCACGTGGACAGCTTCGGGGAATCTTCTAGAAGCCGGAAGGAGGAATTAGGATTCTGGGAGGATTTTTTTGTATGTTTTCTTTCCTCTTTTTTCATTTTATGTATGTGATTTTTTTTTTTTTTTGTGTTTTTTTTTCTTTTTTTTTTGTTTTTTCTTTTTTTTTTTGTTTTTCCCCTTTTTGTACTTTTTTCTTTCTCTTTGGTTCATGTTTATTTTTCATTTATTTAGTGTTGATTTTTGTTTGTTTTGCGGTTTTATGTTACATTTCATCTTTTTTTCAATGTATTTTCATTTGGTTTAGTCTATCCCTTCCATTACTTCTTATCTTGGTTGATATTTTATATTTTTCCTAATTTCTATATATACATTTTAAACAATATGTCTTTAACACGTAGGCAGCTTCTGGGATTCTCTGGAAGAAGAAAAAGGGAATTAAGAATCTGTGTTTTTTTAAGTATTTTTAAAATTTAGTCTAGTGTTATCTTTTATTGCCATTATCATTATTATTGTTCTTATTGTTTTTTTAAGATTAAGGTTTTAGGATTGCTGTGATTTCATACTTTTTTATTTGTTTGGATATATTTTTGTTTGTCATCTTGAATATCATATTCCAAAATACTGTTTACTTGTTGGGAAAAAAATAGTGCAGTAAAATAGCAAACCGTCAACTGCGATCTTTCCCATTACGTCACAGAAATGGGCGGAGCTTAGAGGCCTGTCTCGCCTCCGATCACGAGACAGCTTTAGTGTCGCGGCGCCTCTCGCGACACTCTTAATTGCCAGCGGAAAAGATGCCTTATATTTCAGTTTGTTTGTGATGATTTTATATTTTTCTGTTTGTTTTTAATCTTATATATATTTATTTCAATTTTCCCTAAATCTTTGTCCTCATTTTTTTACTTATTTTTGAAAGTTTAAGACGATTATAGATTACAAATAAACAAAGCCCACGGATATATACAGAATTGGGGGAAAGAAGTCTAGTTGACCTCTGTAGGCCTACCTCTAGAGGCGTAATCTTTCTTTCTTTCGTAAATCATTGCTATTTTGGTACTTTTACATCTACTTTCGCTGTGTCTTATTTACCTTTTTTTTTTTTTACTTTATTTTACATTTGTATTTTCATTTACGTTTTTTTCAGACATGTGGGTCTACACCTGCTCAGCTGTCAAGGAGATAATTAGTAGGCCTACGCGACCTAACCTGATTTCCCTCTTCCTTGAGTATTCACTATTTTTTAAATAAAAGCTATTAATATCAGCGCTTTCAATATTAATACTGACACTACGATTATCATATCTGTAATTAGCAATACTGATATCAAATATATTATATAAAAAACTTTTTATATAGAGAAAAAGGTTTCACTATTTTTTTTATAAAAGCTTTTAATATCAGTGCTTTCAATATTAATACTGACCCTACGATTATCATATTTGTAATTAGCAATACTGATATCAAGTACAACTGTATGAAAAAATATACTTTATATAGAGGAAAATGTAATCTGGCAAGATATTAATTAAACTCTTTGTGGATTTAGGACTTGTGGAGTCATCTGTGTGTTAGTGCAAATAACAAAATGAGTTACATATGCTCACTTCTAACAATAATACTTTTGTTACTCAGAAATATTACTTGCTGTTTTTATTTATTTTTTTTTTTTTTTACTTTTTATTTTATTTTACTTTTTATTTTATTTTACTTTTTATTTTATTTTACTTTTTATTTAATTTTACTTTTATTTTACTTTTTACTTTTATTTACTTTTACTTTTTTTATTTTCTTTTATTTTACTTTTATTTGATTTTTACTTTTTATTTATTTTACTTTCATTTATCTTTTTTTATTTACCTTTTATTTATTTTATTTACTTTTACTTTTTATTTTTTTAATTAATTTTATTTTATTTTTTGTTATTTTACTTTTTTTTTTTTATTTTATTAATATATTATTTTTTTTTTTTTTGCACGGGCCAAAATAAAAAAACATTCACGCCTCTACGAAGGGATGTTCATTCCTCATTCCTCACATCGTTCCTCATTCTCCCTCCGCCGCCATCTCCCATGCACGTTAATATATATATTTTCCTTCCATAGAACTTCTGGCAATTTCAGGCTTGGTCGATCATGAAAATAAGTAACCACATCTTCGCTTCTATTATCAATTACTCTTATTATTCGTAGCAGTAGTAGGAGTAGAAGTAGTAGTAGTAGTAGTAGTAGTAGCAGTAGTAGTAGTAGTAAGGTAGTAGTAAATAGTAGTAGTAGTAGTAATAGTAAATAGTAGTAGTAGAAGTAGTAAGTTTTAGCTAGCAGTAATAGTAGTAGTAGTGTAGTAATCTGGTATTAGTGTGAGTAAATAGCAGTAGTGTAGTTAGTATTAG
>NW_020871415.1:52846-57846 GCF_003789085.1 Penaeus vannamei | reverse complement strand
CTCTCTTTGTGCTGTTTGCGACTTTTCATCTAAATGTTTATTAAATAGAGAGTCAGAGTGGTATATTGCCAGTTAAGGGTGAAATTAAATTATCTTCCACGGTGCAAGGAGATCAAAATGAATTGGTTTGTACTATCTTCGACATTTATATCTCTCTTCTCGTCTCTGTCCGTCTCTATTATATATATTATATCTAATATTAATGGTTAATAATATCCATTAATCATACCACTCATCTATTTCACACACATACTATCTATATATATAATATCATAACATTAACTATCTCACATTGTAACATGAAAATCTATAAATTATGTATGAATTAACACTTGTCTCGACTATACTCGCTCCCGTTCTAAGAAGTTGTTACTCTTCTATCTATCGAGCTATATCTTGGTTTGAGTCTTGTGTCACCCCTAGACACGCGAATACGCCTATAGTGCCTACGCCAACAATGTACACTATATATATCTCTAATAACTGTTCTTATATGTGACGCGCATCTCTCTTTGGTGCCCAAAACACGAAATCCTGATTCGGCGAACATACTTCAAGGAAACACCAGCGGCAGATTATATATGCTGTATACGCGCGTAAATTTGATACTGCGGGGTAACTATAGTGAAGTAGGAGGAGACAGAGAGATTTATAATTTTTATTGAAAGAAAGAAAAGAAGAAGTGAGAGAACACATTGTTATGCGAACGAGAAGTGCTCGAGTTGTTTACGGGACAAGAGAGAGAAAGCGAAGAAGAAAGCGACCGAAACAGTAAAGGCTCTGAAGCGAGAACAAGGGAGAAGGCTTCAGTAAAAGATCGATTCACAGCTTTCAAGTCACTATCTGGCGGGGCGTGCAGATGAATAAGGGGCAGATATTGTGGTGGGAACATGGGATATTAGGTCTGTGTCATCATTATGCATACCTCGAACTTCCACACTCCATCTACTTGTTCTATAATCCATTTTCACGGCCTTACCACAAACCATCACCACACCATCACCGCCGAAAGAAAATATGTTTAAAGAGTTAAGGAATGGAAATCAAGTGGACGTTACCATACAGAGATGTACATCTTTAGGCATGTAAAATTTCAAGCCTCCATAGGATTAGCGGAAGTGGGTCAGGGGAAATCTTTAATGAGCGCCCTCTCGTGTGTGTGTGGTGTGTGTGTGTGTGCGTGTGTGTGTGCTGTGGTGTGCGTGTGCGTGTGCGTGTGTGTGTGTGTGTATACTAATATACAGATATACAATATATTTGTGAGTGTGTGAATGCGAGAATATGAGCTGCTTCAGCGCGAAATATGTAAAAAAAAAATAATAATTATGATAATAATAGCAATCTAGTCCACGAAACTAAACGTATAGTAAACAAAATAGCGCAGATGATGATAACCATGACAAGAGAGCGAGAGTGAAAAAAGACAGAGAGAAAAAAAAAGCGGAGAAGAAGGAAGACAATTTTTAATTTTACACAACTTGACCTCCATAATTTATAGGAGTCATAAGTTCCCTCAAGACAAACCAATTAAGGAAAGAGGAAGTTATTCTAAATGGCAACACTGGAGGAGGGTCGAGGAGAGAGGAGGCGTTCGGCCATTTAGCGTTTGTTGTAGGTGTGGTTGCTTGTTTTCTGTTTGTTTGTGTGACTTTGTTTTTGTTTGTTTATGTGTGACTTTTTTGTTTTGTTTTGTGTTGGTGATTTTGTTTTTTTGTTTGTATTTTTTATTGTTTGTGTGTGACTTTGTTTTTGTTTGTTTATGTGTGACTGTTTTGTTTGTTGTGTGTGGACTTTTTGTTTTTGTTTGTTTTGGTGTGTGAACTTTGTTATTGTTTGTTTATGTGTGTGAACTTTGTTTTTTTGTTTGTTTGTGTGTGACTTTGTTTTGTTATGTTGTGACTTTTTGTTTTGTTTTGTTTTGTGTGTGACGCTTTTGTTTTTTAATGTGAAACTTGTTTTTGTTTGTTTGTGTGACTTGTATTTTGTTTTGTTTGTGACTTTGTTTTTGTTTGTTTGTGTGTGACTTTGCATGCTTTTGTTTTTTTTATGTGAACTTTGTTGTTTTGTTTGTTATGTGTGAGCGGTTTGTTTTTGTTTGTTTTGTGTGAGACTACTGTGTTTTGGTTGTTTCATTTATGTGTGACTTTTGTTTTTGTTTTTTTATATGGTGTGATACCTTGTTTTTTGTTGTTTGGTCTTTGTTTTAGTTTTGTTTTTGTTTGTTTAGTGTGACTTTTTGTTTTTGTTTGGTGTTGGACTTTGTTTTTAGTTTTGTTTGTGTGTGACTATTGCTTTTGTTTGTTTGTGTCTTTGGTTTTTTGGTTCTGTTTTCTTTCTGTGATTTTTGTTTGGTTGGTTTGTTTATGTGTGACTTTGTTTTGTTTGTTTGTGTGACTTTGTTTTTTTGTTTTGTTTGTGAGTAGTTTGTTTTTTGTTTGTTTATATGTTTGACTTTGTGTATGTTAATTGCGTGTGGTGGTGATTTTTAGGTTTGTGTGCGTGTGTGTTTGAGTAAGTGTGCGTACGTTTCTGAAATCGAGTGAGATGGTATACACACACATTAACATAAGCACACACTATCACGCAGCCGCATCTATGGAGCATACACAGATTTCTTTTGGCGATTCCGCGTGGCCTTTGTTCTCACTAATCCTGTTTCGCCCCCCCCACCCACCTTTTTCCCCTCGAAAACCCTAACCCTCCTACCCTCCCGGGCCACCAATCACACAATCCCCACCGTTGGCGTGTCCTTGAAGATAAGGCCAATTAATTTCAAGATATTCGTGACCTTTCCTCACGAGTTGGATTTCGGGAGGAGCGCGGGATTAGGGGGGGGGTGGTGAATGCCACAGAAGGGGGAGGAAAGAGGGGGTATATGAGGGGGAAGGGAGAACGGAACAGGGTAAAGAGTAGAGAGGGGTCATAATTAGAGGTGGGGGGCATCGAAATGAAGGGGGTAAATGGCGGTGGTGGAGAGGGGGGGGGAGAAGAGGGCTAGAGGAGGGGAAAGGGAAGGAGGTTAAGAAAGGTGTGGGGGATAAGAAGGAGGGGGAGAGCGCTCAAAAACGGGAGGTTCATTGAGGGGGATAACGGAGGGAGGGGGGCAGAGGAGAGAAGAGAGAGAGTCTCGAAGATAGAGGGAATTGGGCAATGACGAAGGGAGGAGTATAAGACGGTGAGGAGAGGGAAAGCAAATTGAAGGTAGAGGAGGAGGAAGAAAAGGGGTAACATGAGGGAGGGAAGGAGGAAGGGGGTCGAAATACAGAGGGAGGGAACGCCGAAGGTAAAGGCGGTTGGCAGAGGGGAGGGAATCGAAGGTAAGAAGGAAAGAAAGAAAGAAAGAAAGAAGGCCTGAGACAAAGACGAGTAAAGGAGGGGAAGGGAGAAGGTCAGAGTAGAGGGGGGGGGAGTGCATCGACATTAAGGGAGGGAGAGGAGCTGAATGAGGGGCAGAGAAAGGGGACAGAAGAGAAAAGAAGATAGGAGAGAGACCGAGAGGGTACACCAAGAGGAAGGAGTAGGGAGAGAGACAAAGAGGGGAGGGAGAGGTTCAGAGTAGGGAGAGACAAAGGGGGTTAAGGAGAGGGGGGAGGGTAGAGGAGCGGAGACTGGGGGGGAGGGGTGGGGGGGGAGATTTTTTCACTCGCAAGCATAATTAGATGAAAATGAAACGTGTCTTCTCAAGTTCGGCGTCACTCCGACTCTCCTTTATTCTTGTAAAATTTGCTTGTTTGTTTGTTTTTGGTTTAATCGTTATTTAATCTTTTCAGTAACTATTTTTGTTATTTTTAAATATTAATTCTTATTTCTATCATTCGTTTATTTTGCTCACAGGATTTAGTATTTTGCAGTTTCTTATTTATTTCAATTTGTATTTCTTTCTTCTCTTTCCTCTCTCTTAATACTCATCTTCCTCCCTTCTTTGGTTTTTTAGTTTTATTTTCCTGCTTTATCTGTCCCTTGTGTCCTTCTCTCTTCCATAACCATCGCCATCTCCACCATCATCACCATTACTGTACCATCCCATCAACACCAGCTACCACCATCAAACCACCTCTACAGATACCATCAACCTCTACAACTCATCACCATAACACCACCAAACCAAACATCCACCATAACACACCATTACCACCATACCATCACCACATCAACACCACTACCATCACCACAACACCACTGTCATCACCATCACCCAGAATAAACCATCAACAATCACTATCACTACCCTAACCATCACCATCACCCACAGTACTTCGCCGTCACTATCACCCCACCAACTAACATCATCCCCGTCAAGAAAAACTTTTTTTTTTTTTTTTTTTTTTTTTTTTTTTTTTTTTTTTTTTTTTTTTTTTTTTTTTTTTTTTTTTTTTAATAATAACGTAAAGATAGCTTAATGAGAGGGGAGAGGGGGTGCTGAAATGTGTATATTTTTCAATCTTTTTAACATTTACAACATGTGAGTGTGTGCGTGTGTGCGTGTGCGTTGTGCGTGGGTGTGGGTTGTGGGTTGTGGGTGGGGTGTGGGGTGTGGGTGTGGGTGTTGGTGTGGGTGTGGTGTGGTGTGGTGGGTGTGGTGTGTGGGGTGTGTGGGTTGTGGTGGGTGTGTGTGTGTGTGTGTGTGTGTGTGTTGTGTGTGTGTGTGTGTTGTGGTGTGTGTGTGCGCGCGCGTGTGTTTTTATACTTACGTATACCTCTTATTCTACATATCTCTTTTTTGTCAGTAACTAATTTTTATAATACATATTTGCCTTTCATTCTTCCCCTCCAGTCACTATTTTTCTGCGCATTTTTTGTTGTGTTTCCTTTCCGTCCTTCCTCTTCAACAGTTCGTTGATCTTCGTTGATTTTGGGCTGTTGCTGCATCAACTGCATGATATAGTCACTGGGCATTTCTTATTTATTTTTGTTTTTTGTTTATTTTAATCGTTATCATTATTTTTTTTGCTTTTTCTTTCTTTATAGATTATTTCCTTTCCTCTTTGTGTGCGTTGTTG
>NW_020871415.1:43063-45563 GCF_003789085.1 Penaeus vannamei | reverse complement strand
ATTTTCTCTCTATCCTATATCTGTCTGTCTTCTCTCTCCTCTCTCTCCTCTCTCTCTTCCTATCTATCTATCTCTATCTCCTCTGCTCTCTCATCTACCTGTCTATCTCTCTCTTCTCTCTCACTCTCTCTCACTGTCTATCTATCGTAATTTTTTCTACTATAATCTCTATCTTTTACTCACTCTCTCTCTCTTCCTCTCCTTTCTTTCTCTCTCTCTCTCTCTCTCCTCTCTCCTCGTCTCTCTCTCTCTCTCTCTCTCTCTCTCTCTCTCTCTCTCTCTCTCTCTCTCCTCTCTCTCTCTCTCTCTCTTCTCCTCTCCCTCCCTCCCTCCCCTCCCTCCCTCCCTCCCTTCCCTTCCTCAACCCAGCGGCTGGACACTTGTCTATACCCTCAACTATCCTGCATCCCCTACGCATTCGAACCCTAGACCTCACCATAAAGAGCATATTTATGATCGATGGACCTCCTTTTCTACACCTCTGAGTACCTCCCCTCTTCCACTACCCGCTCATCCTATCAGACAGATCCCGTCAAGATATCCAAACCCCGAAGCCCTCCATCGTATCTAGCCTAGCTCTCTGGCTGCTTAGCTCCCTCTGACTCACGCTCCCCTTGCTCCGCTCCATGCGAAACTAATATCTATAAATGGCCACTACCCCTGCTCAGTCTTCCTACAACATTTCCTACACTCACTATCTCTCCCCTCCTCTTCCTCCCCCTCCTCCCCTCTCCTCCCCCTCTCTCCCTCCTCTCCCTCCCTCCCCCCCTCCCCCTCCTCTCCCCCTCCCCCTCCCCCCTTCCCTTCTCTCTCCTCTTCCTCCTCCTCTCCTCCCCCTTCCCTCCCTTCCTCCCCTCCCCTCCCTCCTTTACCCCTCTCCCTCTCTCTCTCTCTGTCTCCTCTTATAAACACCTCGCCTCTGCTCTCTACCCCCACCCCACTCTCTCTCTTTAATCTGTTTTTCCCTATTCTTTTTCTCTCCGTTTTCTTTTCCACTTTTCATCCCGCTTCCCTCCCCTCTTTTCCATGATCTCCTTCCTTCGTATTGCTTTATCACCATCCCCTTACCCTCTCCCGCCCTCCACTCCCCCACCCTCCTCCCTCCCTCCTTCCCACTCACCCCATCTCCCCCCTCCCATCTAATTAATGGAAACACAGTCCAGCAAATCGACCCCCTCCCGCCCCCCTCCCCCCGACCTTTGAGTTGCAGAAGTAATCCTCTAATTAGTGCGCACTGATGACTGCGTGCAAGTGCGCGTTCGTGAGCGTCCATATGAATGCGTGCGTGCGCTGAAGGGGTCCCGCGAGGGTTTCATTATCGGGCCTTCGATCCGCTAACGTTCGGTTTCCACGCTCCCCTTCGCCGCTCTCTTCCAACGTGGCCGCTCTTTTCGCTAAATGTTTCTCTTTTCTTTATCCTTTTCTACTCTTTCCTACTTTCATTTTCTTTCTCGCTTTCTTTCTCTCTCTCTCTCTCTCTCTCTCTCTCTCTCTCTCTCTCTCTCTTCTCTCCGAGTCTCTCCTCTCCCCGCCTTTTCTCTCTCACGAGTGCTCTCTCCTTTTGCTTCTCTCTCTTAAGCTCTTTCTGTTTATTTTCTCTTTTACAGCTTCTCCTTACGCTCCTCTCTACTTCTTTCCCTTCTTTTATGCCTCTTGTTTATTCTTGTCTAAGCCTCTTCTGTCATCTCTCACGCTTTCACTCTCCCGTGTGTCTCTGTGTCTTTCTTTTCGTCCTTTTCTATCTCTCTTCCTCTCTATACCTCTTTCCTCATTGCGTGTCACTTCTCTCTCTCACACTCTTTCTCTCTTCTCCCCTCTCTATCTCTCCGCTCCTCTTTCTCTCTGTCATCCGCTCGAGTCCCCTTCTCTGTTTTTTTTTCTCTCTCTATCTCTTTCCCCTCTTCTCCCTGACACTTTTCCCCCCGGGCTCCCTCTCCCCGCCTCCCCACCCCAGGGCAAGCCACAGCCTCCCCCCCTCCCCCAAGCAAGCCACAGGCCCTCCCCCTCCCCCCCCTCTCGCCCCCTCGCAAGCCGCAACAGATTGGCCGGAGCGCTTTCGCGGCGCAATGATAATCCATCAGCTGAGACGTCGGCGCGGGCGTGCGGGCGGCAACACTAATGGGGGTCGGGGTCGCTGGGGCGCTGGAGGGTGGGAAGGGGTCTGAAGGAGGGGCGTGGGAAAGAGAAGGAAGGAGGGGGTGGGGGAGAGTGGAAGGTCGGCGAGGGCGGAGGGTTGGCGAGGGTGAGAGGGAGCGAAAGGGGTGGGAGGAAGTGGAGGGAGAAGGCGGAGCAGGGACAGGGAAAGGAAGGAAGAGGAGAGTGGAGGGAAGGGCCGGGGAAGGGGATGGAGGGCAGAAGAGGAGGCAGGAGAGTGGAAGGGAAGGGCTGGATGAGTAGAGGAGAGGCAGAAAGGAGGGAAGAAGGGAGCGGCGCTGAAAGGAGGAGAGGGAGAAGAGAGGCAGAAGGGAGGAGTCGAAAAGGGCGAAATGGGGCGGGCGGA
>NW_020871415.1:30000-35000 GCF_003789085.1 Penaeus vannamei | reverse complement strand
AAAAGAGAGAGAAAGTGAGAGAGAAAGAGAGGACACAAATAACCAAAAGGGAACGGAAATTATATTTAGTTATTTAGCTTCCGTAACTTTTTTTGCACGCAGGCCCTCAGCTGACAAATAAAGCCATTACAGCGGAATTGGCAAGGACAGAAGAGAAAAGATACAAATTCGACTAGAAAGAAGTGAAAAGAAAGAAAGAAAAAATACAAACACGTAAGAAGGGAAAGAAATGAAAAAAATATACGTATTCGATATGAAAGAAGTGAAGAAAAAAAATAGGAAAGAAAAGATACAAATTTGACAAAAAAAGGAAAGAATGAAATAGAAAAAATACAACAAAGAGAGAAGGAAAAAACAGAAAGAGAGAGAAAAAGGAAAATACAGACTCACCCAGAATAATGGGACAAGAAACAAGAGAGGAAAGGATAAAGGATGAGTGAGGCGGAGCAAAGAGTCGGCGGTGATGCGAGTGTGTGTAAAAAGAGAGAGAGAGAGAGAGAGAGAGAGAGAGAGAGAGAGAGAGAGAGAGAGAGAGAGAGAGAGAGAGAGAGAGAGAGAGAGAGAGAAGAGAGAGAGAGAGAAGAGAGAGACAGACAGACACACACAGAACAGATACAGAGCAGAGAGAGAGAGAGGGGGGAGAGAGAGAGAGAAGAGAGAGAGAGAGAGGAGAGAGAGAGAGAGAGAGAGAGAGAGAGAGAGAGAGACGAGAGAGAGAGAAGAGAGAGAGAGAGAGAAGAGAGAGCGAGAAGGCGAGAGACGAGAGAGAGAGAGAGAGAGAGAGAGAGAGAGAGAGAGAGAGAGAGAGAGAGAGAGAAGAGAGGAGAGAGAGAGAGAGAGAGAGAGAGAGAGAGAGAGAGAGAGAGAGAGGGAGATAGAGAGAGAGAGAGCGAAAACAAAGAAATATCTGGAATATTTTTTAGATCAAGATCCAGGTAGTTATCTTGGCTGAGATTAAGCACGTTTTGCCTTCACTTGCAGGAGGAGATGCCTCTCCTTCCCTCCCTCTCCGCTCTCTCCTTCCCTCCTTTCCCTCGCTCCATTTCCTATCTCTTCCTCCCTTCTTCCCCTCCTTCTCTTCTTCTCTTTCTTCCTTACGTCCCTTCATCTACTCTCTCTCGCTTCCTTCCTTTTCCCTCTATCTTATTCGCCACTCTTCTGTCTCTCCTCCTTTCCTTTCGTTCCACTTCTCCTTTGTCTCCCTTCTATTCCTTCTTCTCTCCCCCTCTCTTTTTCACCCCCGTGTCTTTCCTCCTTCTCCCTTTTCCCCATTTCTCTTCTTCGTCTCTCCTTTACTTCCTTTTCTACGCATCTCGTTTTCTATGCTTCTCTTTTTCAATGCATTTTCCGTAATACATCTTCCGTTTTCTTTTCATCTTCCGTTTTCTATATCTCTCTCGTCCACCATGCATCTTTCGTTTTCTATGTCTCTTTCCTTCTATGCATCTTTCGTTTTCTTTGCGTCTTACGTTTATTGGCGCTCTTCATTTTCTCTGACTTTTATCTCTCTTCCTTAGTCTTTTACATATGTCTTAGAAGAGATATGTGTGTGTGCATTTCGACTTTGCAAAACGTATTGCAAGATGGGTGACTCGTTCTGTGTGTGCGTATGACTTTAATTGTGTGAATGTGTGTGTGTATGTGTTTGTTCGTTAGTGTGTGCATGTGTGTGTGTGTGTGTGTGTGTGTGTGTGTGTGCGTTTGCTGACTCTGCCTTTGTCTCTATATTTGTAGATTATGTAATTGTCTGTGTGTCTTTGCGTGTGTGTTCATAGACAATATCTCTCTCTGTGTTTGTGAATAAGCTTGTGTATATGTATATGTGCGTACGTGTTTGTTAGTATGTGTGTGTGAGTTTTGCTATCCTTTTTCGCCAATTGACGAAGCGTTGGGATACTCACTATAGATAAATCGAGGTAGATCACACCCCCTCCCCTCCCTCACACACAAAAATATTCGAAAGTTACGCCTTGGGAAGGATATACGACATGACAAACTTGGGAATTGTCCCTTTTGAAGATTATGGGAGATTTTTCCTATGTCACAACTTTTCATTTAGTTTTTTTTCCTTTCTTCTTCTTATTTGCCTTTTTTTCCTTTTTCATTTTTTTTTTATTATCTTCCCCTGAATTGCTTTGTACTCGCCAGGATGACTTTGATGTACTCTTTTCCCCGAAGCTTCGCAGAAAATCGGACGGAATTTCACTCGCGGGAAGTTGATTGCAACCGATAAATATTTTAGCCGTGAAGAAGGTGGGAATGGAAGCGGGGGGGGTGGCGGGGGGGGGGGTGGGAGAGGACAGAAGAATGGGGGAGAGCATTGGAGGGTGGGTAGAGTGGAGGGAATGAAGAGAGAGAGAAAGAGAGAGAGAGAGAGAGAGAGAGAGAGATGAAGGAGAGAGAGAGAGAGAGAGAGAGAGAGAGAGAGAGAAGAGAGAGAGAGAGAGAGAAGAAAGGGAGGGGGGGGAGAGAAAGGGAGGTGGAATGAAAGAAGGGGGGAGGGAAGGGGAGGGGAAGAGAACGGAGGGGGGTGTAGGGGAAGAGAGGGAGGGTATGGAGATGGGGGAAACTTTTTGGGAGAGGGGAGAGGAAAAAGTAATGGGGCGGAACAACGTGGGGAGGGGGTGTGAAAGGGAGGGGGTGGTCATAGAAAAGGAAAGGGGAGAAGGGTTTTGGTTATGGGGTGGAGGGTGGTATGAGGAGGGAGGGGGTAGGGGAGATGGTGTTGGGGAGGGAGAGGGAGAAGAAGGGGATGAAGCATTGGTGGAGTTTTAAAATGGGTACATGTTGAAGAAAGGGCGAGGGGAGGGGGAGAGGTAGGAGGAGAAGGGGAAGAATGAGGAGAGTAAGAATAAGGGAGAGAAAGTAGGGGGAGAAGGAAGAGGCGAAGATTAGGAAGCAGGAGGAAGAGGAGGGGGAGAAGGAAAAGAAAAAGAAAAATGAAAATGAAAGACGAAAGAATAGGAGAAGGAGAAAGAAAAGTAAAAGGAGAGCGGGAGGAAGAGCAGCTCGAGTGGAGAGGCGGGGGAGGGGGGGGGTGGGGTACGTGGTGCGAAGTCCTCTCTCTCTGGAATGTTCTCAAACTTTGTGCCTGCCCTGCGAGGTGGTCTTTAGCCGCGGATGTGATGCGATTAACTTACGACCGAGTGGAGGTCCGGCGCTCGCAAAGAAAATGGGAAGGCCGTTATAGAAAATGGGAACGGTAGGAAAGAAAATGGAACGGTGGAAGAAAAAATGGGAACGGTGGAAGAGAAAATGGGAACGGTGGAAAAGAAAATGGGAACGGTGGAAGAGAAAATGGGAACGGTGGAAGAGAAAATGGGAACGGTGGGAAAGAAAATGGGAAGGAGGGAAAGAAAATGGCGGGGAATTACAGGTGATTGTTGTCCGAAAGTGTCAGTCGGAGAAAGTTTAGCAGAAAGGGAGAAAGGGGAGGATAGAGAAGAAGATTTGAGTGTGGGCGAGTAAAGGAATAAGAGGATAAGATAGATAATTAGATAAGTGAATAAACAGATAGAAAGATAGAGAAAAATATGTCTAATACGAGAGACCCTCTTAGCTAAATCTAATGTAAGTTCCATGTATGCTACGTTAAAGCAAATTAGATCTTGTTAGAAATAACATCATGTTTGCTCCTTGTGTATTCCTATCCTAAATATACCTGACTTGCGAAATGATATAATAAAGGATGGAAAACAAGTGGAACAAACAGATTATTCTGTATAATATTTGTTTTCAACATGTCATTTACATGGAAATCCTCTTATATTCATATTGCACAAATACATGCAAGATACATACATACATACATGTATATATATATATATATATAATATATATATATATAATATATATATATATATGAATATATGTATATATATATATTGTATTATGTAATATATATATATATAATATATATATATATATATATATATATATATATATATATATATATATATACATTATTTATATATATATAATATATATAATATAATATACTATATATATATATAATATATATTATATATATATATATATATATATATATATATATATATATATATATATATACATATATATAATATTTACATGTATATATATACGAATATATATATATATATATATATATATATATATATAACAAATAAATACGTGTATATATATACATATATTTATATACATACATACATATATTTGTATATATCTTGCTGTCCCTATCTCTTCCTCTCTCACTCTATCTTTCTCTCTCCCCCCCCCCCCATCCCAGTCTCTCTTCTCTCTCTGCATGTGTTTATGTAATTTGAATATAAAGCGACTTCCATGTACACGCCTCGGGTTGAAAACAAATATCAATTTATACAGAATAATCTGCTTGTTCCACCCCTTTTCCATATATTATTATATATATATATATATATATATATATATATATATTCATATACACATGTATACAGTATATACACACACATATATATACAGTAAATAGATTAATAAATGAAAAAAAAGAAAGAAAGAAAAATGAACTGAACTCTCACAACCATAACTCCAGCATTTAGTGATTACGTTTTGGCCGAATTAGGGAAACATAAAATAAATCAGGATGAAAAGTAGTCGAGGAGGAAGAGCTGGCTTATAATTCCTTGGCGGAGGCGAAAGCAGGAGCATTGTGAAAGGGGGAAACATCGCGAGGAAAATAGTTCTACGTTTAGCATAAAGTAGTAGGTTTCTGGACATGTGGGCTCACACTCTTGTTTTTTTTTCGTTTGTGAGTTTTAAGTGTCTATGCTTTAGTTTTTTTTAAGGTTTTATCTTTTTCTTCCATACTTTCTAGTTATCCTTGTATAGTTCATTCACATTTGGCTTCAATTTGATGTTTTTTTTTTTATCCTTGTTTTCTATTTATTATAAAATTAATTTATATATATTTCTCTCCTTGCTTTATCAAGATCTCTATGATTTCCATTTACATCATCTTTTCCCCCTGTCACTCATTTTCACCC
>NW_020871415.1:12500-15000 GCF_003789085.1 Penaeus vannamei | reverse complement strand
TAAAATGAATAAAAAGAGTGTGATAGAAAGTGATCGAAAGATGAAAACAGAGTGAAGGTAAAATTATAAAAAAAACATTAGAGTGAAAGAAAAAGGAAAGAAAAAGAAATGGAAGAAAAATGATAGAAAAAAGAAAACATTAGAGTGTGATAGAAAGTGATCGAAAAAAATAAGACATTAGAGTGAAAGAAAAAATGAAAGAAAAATAGAGAGTGAAAGAAAAATAAGAAAACATTAGAATGAAAGAACAAATTAGAAAATTGATAGAAAAACAGAGTGAAGAAAACTGGTAGAAAAAGAAAAAAAATGGAATGGAATAAAAAAATAAAAAGATATTGTAATGGAATAGAATGATCGAAAAAAAATAATGGAATAGCATGATCGAAAAAAAAATGGAATGGAACAGAATGATCGAAAAAAATGGAATGGAATAGAATGATAAAATAAAATTGGAATGGAACAGAATGATCGAAAAAAGAATAAATATTGGAAAGAAATAGAATCATCGAAAAAATAGAAATAAAATATTGGAATGGAATAGAATGATCGAAATAAAAAATAAAATATTGGAATGGAATAGAATGATCGAAAAAATTGGAACGGAATAGAATGACAAAAAAAGGAATGAAAGGAAAACTAAATAGAAAAGAAAACATTAGAGTGAAGGAGAAATAAAGAGAAAACATTAGAAAAAAATGAAATGAACACAATAAGGAAGATAAAAAACACAGCAAAAAATCAAGAAAAGAAAAAAAAGGAAAAACTGGAACACGACAGACCTTAAAAAGAGAGAGAGAGAGAGAGAGAGAGAGAGAGAGAGAGAGAGAGAGAGAGAGAGAGAGAGAATAAAAGAATCGGAGAGAAAGATAAAGAAAAAAATATACGAGGCGATAAACGAATCAAAACGAACGAAAGAAAAAAATATCAGAGAAAAAGAAGAAGTAAGATTAAAAAGAGAGAGAAAAAGAAGAAGTAAGATTAAAAGAGAGAGAGAAAAAGAAGAAGATAAAAAAAGCGAGGAAAGGAAGTTAGATTTTAAAAAATAGAGAAGAACAAGATTAAAAAAGAAGAAGAAGAAGAATTTTTTTTTTTTTCATATCGAAGAACGTTCTATGACAAGTGTTCAATGAACTCTTTGAATTTTCTGGCAGCATCTTTACCCGTGGGATGAATCTGGGTGCAATAAGGCCGAATTTAAGGGCTAGTTACACGCGATTGAGACCCTTTTGATTGGCCATCTAATGAGTAAGAAGGAGATGATTAGATGACTTAATAGGAAGAGAGGAAAGAAGAAAGAGAATTGGAGGAAAAGGAGGAAGAGGAAGAGGAGGATGAGGAAGAGGAGGAGGAAAAGGAAAAGGAGGAAGAAGAGGAGGAGGGGAAGAGGAGGAAGAGAAGGAGAGAGGAGGAGGAGGAGGGGGGAGGAGGAGGAGAGAGGAGAAGAGGAGGAAGAGGAGGAAGAGGAAGAAGTGGAGGAAGAGGAGGAAAGGAAGAAGAAGAGGTGGAGGAAGCGAGGAAACGGAAGAGGAGGAGGAGGGCATGGAGAAGAAAGGAGGAGGACGAGGAAGAGGAGGAGGAAGGAAAAAGGAAGTAGGAGGAGTAGGAGGGATAGGAGGATAGGAGGAGAGAGGAAAGGAAGAGGAGGAGGAGGAAGTGGAGGAGGACGAAGAGGAAGAAGAGAGGAGGAGGAGGAGGAGGAGGAAGAGGAGAAGGAGGAGGAAGAGGAAGAGGAGGAGGAAGAAGAAAAGGAGGAGGAAGAGAAGGAGGAGGAGGAGGAGGGAGCGGAGGGGGAGGAGGAGGAGGAGGAGAGGAGGAAGGAGAGGAAGAGGAGGAGAAGGAGGAGGAGGAGGAGGAGAGAGGAGGAGTGGGAGGAGGATGAGGAAGAGGAGGAGGAAGAAGAAGAAGAAGAGGAGGAGGAGAAGGAGGAGGAGGAGGAGGAGGAGGAGGAGGAGGAGGAGGAGGAGGAGGAGGAGGAGGAGGAGGAGGAGTAGGAGGAGGAGGAGCGGGGGAAAAATGAATAGAGGAAGGCGGAAACAGGATGGAGAGAAAAGAATGATATGAAGAAGGGATAGAAAACGCGGTAGGAGAAGAGAAAAAAGAGAAAGGGAATGAGGATATGGAGGAGAAGACGAAAAAAGTTCAAAAAGGAAAAAGAAAGGAACGAGTAGATGAAGAAATAGAAAAATTAAGAAAATAAGGAAGAAAAGAGAAGAAAAAAGAAACGAAGAAATAGAAGGAGAAGAATATAAAAATGAATAATAAACAAAGAGAAAACAAGAGGAACAGAAAAAGAGAAGAAAAACTCATAAACAAGAAGATTTAGAGAATTTAGAAACGCAAGAAATGGCAAAAGCGAGGAGGATAAGAGAAGGGTGGAAAGAAAAAGAAAAAAGTGTAAAGCAGAAAGCCAAATAAGAATAAAAACAAGAAAAGTGGAAAGGAAAACAAAAGGTGGAAAGAAAAATAAAATGAAATGAAAGCGTAAAGCAGAAAGCCAAAG
>NW_020871414.1:225097-231111 GCF_003789085.1 Penaeus vannamei | reverse complement strand
TATCGAAGGTGGACGTTTGTGTTCACTTGGCCCTATCGAAGGTAAACATTTGTGTTCAGTTGGCCATATGAAGGGTAGTTGTCCATGTTCAGTTTGTTGCAAGAAATATGAATGATGGTTGTCCGTGTCAGTTGGCCATGCGAGGAGTGGAAATTCAGGTTAATTGGCCACACGCAGGATTGCGCCCATATTCTCTTGGCCATGTAAAGGGTGAGCGTCCATGTTCAGTTGGCCATATGATTAACGGACGTCCAAGATTAGCTGGCCATGTGGTGGGTGAGAATTTATGTTCAGTTGACCATGCTAAGGGTAGACGTCCATGTCCAGTTGGCCATACTAAATGTAGGCCATGTTCTGTTGTCAATACGATATGTTCATGTTCTCTTGGCCATGCGAAATGTGGGCGGCCATGTCCAGTTGTTCATACGAAATGTAGGCCATGTTCTGTTGTCAATACGAAATATGGGCGGTCATGTTCTCTTGGCCATGCGAAATGTGGGCGGCCATGTCCAGTTGTTCATACGAAATGTAGGCCATGTCCAGTTGTTCATACGAAATGTAGGCCATGTCCAGTTGTTCATACGAAATGTAGGCCATGTCCAGTTGGCCATGCGAAAAATGTGGGCGCCATGTTCTCTTGGCCATGCGAAATGGGCGGCCATGTCCAGTTGTTCATACGAAATGTGGGCGGCCATGTCCAGTTGTTCATACGAAATGTGGGCGGCCATGTCCAGTTGGCCATGCGAAATGTGGGCGGCCATGTTCTCTTGGCCATGCGAAATGTGGGCGGCCATGTTCAGTTGGCCATACGAAATATGGGCGGCCATGTTCTCTTGGCCATGCGAAATGTGGGCGGCCATGTCCAGTTGTTCATACGAAGTGTGGGCGGCCATGTCCAGTTGTTCATTACGAAGTGTGGGCGGCCATGTCCAGTTGTTCATACGAAATGTAGGCCATGTTCAGTTGGCCATGCGAAATATGGGCGGCCATGTCCAGTTGTTCATACGAAATGTGGGCGGTCATGTTCAGTTGGCCAGGAAGCGTAACCAGATGGCTCTATTTTGTTGATATTTCATTTGATTATTATTAACATTTTCTTCTTTATCTCCTGTACTAAAATGACGCCATGTTTGGTTTCCCAAAATGTTCCATCGGGTTCGTGAACTATTTTGCTTTAACTGTCTCTCATTGTGTTTTTGTAACAACTTGTTTACGTGAAATTAGCTCTTAAATTATATTTACCTGACTATTAATAGCTACGTGAGTCCTACTACACTACAAGCTTTTGAACTGTATTGATCTTTAATCATTTCTGTCTTTTTATCAAAAAGATATAAATAAAACAGATAATTTGCCCGTATTCTAATAACGCGTTCGGTGTATGCAATAACACTACAGGTTCTGAATTCGGTAGCAAATTGATATATTGAAATCGTTCATCAAACGGTACATTCACGATTTTTGTTTTTGGGTTGTTTTCTTTTCTTTCTCTGTCTATCCAGCTATCTATCTTTATTTATATCTCTCTTTTCTTTCTTTCTTTCTCTCTCCTCTTCTCTTTCTTCTCTCTTCTCTTCTCTTCTCTTCTCTTCTCTTCTCTTCTCTTCTCTTCTCTTCTCTTCTCTTCTCTTCTCTTTCTTTTTCTCTTCTCTCTCCTTTCTTCTTCCTCTCCGTCTCCTCTTCCTCTCTTTCTCCCTCTCCCTCTCCTTTCTTTTCTCCCTCCCCCTCTCTTCCCACCTCTCTCTCTCTCTCTCTCTCTCTTCTCTTCTTCTCTCTCCTCTCTCTCTCTCTCTCTCCTCTCTCCCTCCCTCCCTCCCTCCCCCTCTCCTCCCTCCTCCCTCCTCTCCTCTCTCCTCCCTCCCTCCTCCCTCCCTCCCTCCCTCCCTCCTCCCTCTCCTCTCTCCCTCCCTCTCTCCCTCCCTCCCTCTCTCCCTCCCTCCCTCCTCCTCCCTCTCTCTCTCTCCTCTCTCTCTCTCTCTTCTCTCTTCTCTCTCTCTCTCTCTCTCTCTCTCTCTCTCTCTCTCTTCTCTTCTTCTTTTTTCCTTCTCTCCCTTTTTCCCTCTTTCCCTTTTTCTCTTTCTATTGCTCTCTTTGCATAACGATAATCAACATTTTGCTTGCACAAAATACAAAGACATTTCAAAACACACATCTTGTCATAGTAATGTGGAACATTTTGAAAAATATATATATATTTTTAAACACTTTACGGTTTAGCATAAAACTGCTCACTAATCAAAAATGACATTATTATTATTATATAAATATAGGATTAATTACAGTACACGTTACAGTCTACAACAACACTCACAGCTGACAGTCATCTAACACCTAATGGATTCCACAGAAACGAAAAAAAAAAACACACAAAAAAACAACAACAAAAACATGGAGGTCGGAACGGAGAAACATGCAGGAACTCACACAGAGATAAAACCTGAGCATATACCTTACCTGGAAATATTAAGTTCTGCTAGCAAGAGTAGGGGGAACTAGGAACTACTAGCTCTACTAGCAGGAGACTTGCTGGGAGGTAAGTGATACACGTCAACTGCAGGCACAACCGAACTCGTCTGCAACAAAACATCTTCTTTGAACCGGACACGAGCAGTGGGGCAGACAGGGAAGGCTTGCAAGGCTCACTGGGCATGTTAGGGGTAGTGAGGCTCACCATGCAGGCTTGCAACAGAGTGGCTTATCAGGCAGGCTTGTTACGACTTTGCCAGGTAGCCTTGCAAGTTCTGTGAATCTCACCGAAGAGGCTTTTTGCGAGATAGAGAGAGAAAAGAAAATATATGAGGCAGGCTTACGGTAATGAGACGGTGCAAAGAATCTCATGAGGGTACCCTTTGCAACAGCGACTCATAAAGGATAGAGATTTGCAATAAGGGAGCTTTTATATGAGAACTCTCGTGCCCTGCAAATCGTGGGGAATTCACAATGCAAACTTGCAACGATGAGGCTCACTAAAATAGGACCTTTTGGCGAGGCTTGGCTTTGCTGGCATACAATTTCGGAAAAGGCGACCAAGCTAAGGGAAACATTTAAAGAGTCTTTAATTAAATTCATCTCAGGCCAGTGATTCCCGATTACACGTGCTTGACACAAAGATGGAACAAAATGCAATGGAACAGGAAGGATTACCAAATAATAATGATAATAATAGACAGGGATTTTTTTTTTTTTTTTTTTTTTTTTTTAAGGGTGGGTAGCATTTTTTTTTTTTTTTTTGGTCAATTGGTGATCAAACCACGGGATCTCACGCAAGAAGGTAAGATGTGTATTCGATAGAAGAGAAAGGGAGAGAAGAAAGAGGGAAAATGTAATAAGGAAAAATAATGTGATACAAGGATAATGACAAGAATGTAGACCATAATGGAGGATGTTAGACAGCGAGAACAGAACGGAAATTTCTGAATACGAAAACGTGTCAACTGCACACGAGACGAGAACAAAGAAGGGAGAAGAAAAAATACAAAAAATAAAAAGTATCTTCTTAAAAAAAGAAAAAAAGAAAAACAAATAATATAAAATCAAGTAGCAATTAAAGAGAAGCAGATGATTCCGTTCACACCAAAGAATATCGTGATGAAATAATACTATATAGTTTTCAGGTTAGCAGAACGAACGAAGAAAAACGACAAAACAGCCAAAATCAACGAAAAAATGTGACAAATTAACATTTAACGGGCCTTGACGAGAATTAACGAACAAATAAACAACAAAACAGCTTTAAAAATGAACGAATCAACACCATATAAGGAACTTTACGAGAACGATGAAAGAAACGACAAAACGGACGAAAATCCACACAAAAATCATTGACAAATATCTAGAAAATAACGAAAATGAAAACAAAGAAGAAAAAAAAGTGATGAATCAAAAACAATACATAGAGAACTTTACGAGAACGAAGAAGCAAAACAACAAAAAGCCCCCCCCACCTCCCACCCCCTAAAATAAAAAATAAAGATAAAAAAAAGAAAAATAATTAGGATTCTGCAACACATGGCCTACCTGTTCTTTACTGGATGTGGTCACTATGTGTGGATGTGAATAGCAATGCGTGTGATGACGATGCTGATAATGGTGTGTGTGTTTTGTCCATGATGAATAGCGGGAATGTTCCATGATGTTGGTGGTGTAGAATAAGGAGTGGTGGTGAAGGTGATGGTGTTTTTTTATGATGAATAGGGGTGTTTAAGCGGTGATGCTCATGATGGTGAAGAATAGGAATGGTAATGAAGTTGATGGTGTTTTCTTTTACGATGAAGAGTGATGATGTTTCACCGGTGATGTTCCATGATGTTGATGCTGTAAAATAGGAATGGTGATGACGAAGTTGATGGTGTTTTTAAATGATGAATAGTGATGATGTTTTAGCGGTGATGTTCCATGATGATGAGCGTGACTACTGGGAGTGGTGATGTTCCATGCTGATGATGGTGAATCCTTGGAGCGGTGATGTTGAATTATGTTGATTGTGTTTTTTATGATAAATAATGGTGATGCTTCATGATGTTGATGATGAATACTGGCCGCGGTGAAGCTTAGTGGTGTTGGTGGTGAATACAGGGAGTAGTGATGTATAATTATGTCGCTGGTGTTTTTTTTTATGATGAATAGTGATGTTTTGGTATTGATGGTGAATACTAGGAATGGTGATGAAAATGATGATGGTGTTTTAATGAAATATAGTGGTGATGCTTTATGATGTTGATGTAGGTACTGGGAGTGGTGGTACCTAATGATGATTATATTTATCTATGATAAATAGTGATGATGCTCCATGATGTGGATGGTGAATACTGGCCGTGGTGATGATGATGTTGATAAAGACTATTTTATGATGAATAGTGATGATGCTCCTTCATGTTGATGGTGAATGCCGGTCATGGTGACGCTATAATGATGATGGTGACTACGGGTAGTGATGATGCTTCAGAATGCTAATGGTGGGTATTGGTCGTGGTGATGACCATGCTGATGTTATTCTTTTATGATGAGTAAAAGTGATGCTGCATGATGTTGATGGTGAATACTTTTAATGCTATAGTGTTAATAAAATGAAACGGGGTGTCGAATTAAATCAAATCGTGAATAATTTAGAATAAAATCGTACAGGATTTAATTTTAAAAAAATAACGAATATTCTACCATCTTAACTTGACAGACAGACAAAAGCCGATTTTTTTTTAATTTTAGAAATATGGGAGACAAACAAACAGATGAATTTAGAACCAAAAAAAGCAATGAGAGTTTCCAGAATTTAAATGCCCGGACCCTAAGAGTTATGCTGATGCAGTAGGCATGCTGGTGTCCATGCTGTCATGATCATGCTATGGCTTGTCGCACTTTGATGGGTAGCTGTGCGAGGCCTATGGCTATTGTAGGTCTATTGTACTGTTATGAAATTCGGTTGTTTATCCTGTTTATTAATTAGAAATACGGTTAAGATTAACTTACTAATCCGGAGTTTCTTAAAAATAAGATGGGAAAAGTAGATATTTGTCATTATATATATATATATATATATATATATATATATATATATATATATATATATATATATATATATATATATATATACATATACATATATATATATATATATATATATATATATATATATATATATGTATGTATGTATGTATGTATGTATGTATGTATGTATATATATAATTGTTTTGAAAATACCTTAGATCCACAACTATTATTATCATGTTGTTGTACGTTTTACCCCTACCTAATGTACACATGTCGAGACCTAAAGAGGGTATTACTTACATACGTAATTTCCAGTTAAATGAACCGTATCGTAGTTCCGAAGTCGATTTTTACGTGTACAAGAGTTTCATGGTTATCCGTAGCAAGAATCTTTAATCCATTTGGGGGAAATCATGTGTATGTTGCAGGTATATGCTAGGGTAGGTTATCAACGCTTTGTGAATTTTCAAAATGTTTCAATATGAAGAATACTGCTTGCGTTGGGTATGTATGTATTTTTTTTTCTT
>NW_020871414.1:215097-220097 GCF_003789085.1 Penaeus vannamei | reverse complement strand
TATTAATATGGTAAGTATAAATCTAAAATTATAAAACATGTATTTTTTGTTACAAAGAATACTAAATGCTACAAAAATATTACATTTGTGTTATGCATGTGCAGGAAAATACAGCTATGTATACAGTGCCGAAATAAAATTGACACGAAAGGTTACGAATAAGAAGGCATTAATTATAAACTGGCACACAGTGTCTAAAAGGTTGCCGACCCCTGAATTAGAACAGGGGACGTGGGAGAGGAAACAAAGAAAAAATGACAAGGCTAGGACAAAGAAAAAAGAAAAGAGTGAAAGACTAAGAAAAAATCGTCATTACAGATATCGACCGAACTGGTACTACTGGTGTTAGCCATAAGGGTGTTAATAGCATATTACAACCTCGTCAAATAAACCCAGATGACATACACCGCTTATGGTCAGGTCCAAGAAATACAAATTATTAATATAAAATAAATATTCCGAGATGTGATGAGATTGGAAGACCGGAAGTGACAAAATGAATAATCTTCATAATAAGGTTGTTTTGAAACTAATTTTGCGCTGCATTAAGTGGTGATAACTAATGATAATAAGGCTTATAAGAGCAAAAAATACGACGTATGTGCCTCTTGTAGAGAAAGGTTAGCCGCCCCGTTGCGTAAAGAACGTGCTTTGTGAAGGTGGGAAAGTATGGCTTCTGCTCCACGTTTATTTGCAAACTCGGACACTGTGGGCGGAGGTAGTACGCCCACGCCTAGGTTGCGTGCTTCTTTTGTTTCAGGGCAATAGAGGTTAGAGTCGTGCTTTACCTTTCATTTTTTTTTTTTTTTTTTTTTTTTTTTTAGGCCTGGGGTCTCTAGGTTAGGGATGTGCTTTTCCCTTCCGGTTTTTTTAGGTCCGGGGTCTCTAGGTTAGGTTTGTGCTTTTGTGTTTTGTTTGTTTGTTTTATTGGACTGGAGTCGCTTGGATTTGGGTTATGTGTCTCTTTTGTTTTTATAATTGGGGTTTGCAGGTTGTTTTCTTTTTTTTTTTTTTTTTTTTTTTGGACCTGGTGTCTCTAGGCTATGTTTTTTTCTTTTTGCATTTTTGTTTGTTTGTTTGTTTAAATAATGGGATAACTTGGATTGGATTATGTGTATCTTTTGTTTTAAAATAGGGCTTCCAATCTAATCTAATCTAAGGTTGCGTCATTATTTATCTATTCACTTATTCTCAGTAATAATAGTTTGGTACTGGGATCTCTAGGCTGGGGCTGTGCTTTTTTTTTTTTTTTTTTTTTTTTTTTTAACAGGGGTTCAAGGTTTATGTTGCGTTTTTTTTTTTTTTTTTTAAGAAATGGCATGTTTAAGTTCTCAATGCGTGCCTCTTTTGTTTTATAATTGAGATCTCTAGGTTCATGTGTCTTTTGTTATAGAACGGAGGTTGTAGGTTCATGATGTGTGCGTATTTCGTTTTAGAACTGGGGTCTCTAGATTGTGTTTTTTTTTTTTTTTTTTTTTTTTTTAGGCCTGGAGTCTCTAGGTTAGATTTTTTTCTCTTTAGCTTTATTTTTCTTTTTTTTAGACTAGGGTCGCTGGGATTAGGTTATATACCTCTTTTGCTTCATAACAAGAGTTCTAGGTACATGTTATTCGATTTTCTTGTTTTCGAACTTAACAGCATAGTTCGTAATAGCATTCCTCTTTTGTTTTATGACCGGTGTCTCTAAGTTCCTGTTGTCTGCTTCTCTCGCTTCAGGTTGGAAGACTTCTCGTGTTTCTTTTTTTTTAGACTCGGGGTCTCTAGGTCGGGTTGACCACTTTCTCTGTTTGAGGAATGAGGTTCTGTGTTCATAATAGGTTTTGTTTTGTTTTATTCCAGGTTCGTTTTATGCGTTTTTTTTTTTTTTTTTTTTTTTTTTTTAGAACTGCCATGAATAAGTTCTTGGTGTTTGTTTGTTTTTATAGGATTTATTTCTGGGTTTGATGGCGCTTTTTTTTCTTTCTTTCTTACTTTTTTTTAGGAATGGTTACGATTTTCTTAATTTGCTGTTTTTTTTTTCTCTGTTACAAATAGTTAATTCATTGTTTCTGTCTTTGTGTTTATTATCATTATCATTATTGTGTTATATTTTATATCATTCTTATTGCTATTACTATTATTATTATTACCCCTATCATTAATAATTATCCTTATTAATATTATTATTATTATTACCCCAATCATTAGTACTATTATTATTATTATTATTGTTAATATTATTATTGTTATCATTATTTTCAACATTATTTGATAATTTTAATTGGCCTTTGTTTTTTATCTGGTATTTGGTCTAAATTGTTATTTCTTATATTTATGCTTTAATCATGTAATAATTGATTTCATGTTGGTGCATAGTATTATTGTATTATTTCTAAAGTTTTGACTACTTTTCAATTGTTTATAGACTCTGATTGATGTTTTTAGAATTCATTCATGGTTTGTTCATATTCATAATATCATTTTCGCCAAAATAGGCCCCTGGTGTTTCAATGTGATTTTGTCTAATTTGAAGAACCATAATATACATATATACTTGCATACACACGCATATAGATATGTGTTTGTGTGTGTGTGCATTCGTGTGTGTGTGTTTGTGCGTGTATGAGTGCATGTGTCTGTGTGTATGCGTATATGTGTGTGTGTGTGTGTGTGTGTGTGTGTGTGTGTGTGTGTAGCGTAGCGTTGTGTGTGTGTGTTTTGTCCACAGGCTTCAGAAACCCATGTCGCAGTCATTCCAGCTTCAGTTTTCAGGAAAAGGAAGGATTTGGCATCTTTGTGTATAGCGCAGCAATGGGTATAATCCTGAAAAAAAAACTTTGTGGGCATTTTCAAGATGGAACATTAAGATTATGTGAATTTGATGGTGGGTAATTAAATCTGTAATAGGGATGGCAATTAGATTTAGAAAAGCAGTGATATTGATTATGATAATTAGTATCAGGATAGAAAAAATATGATTATTTTTATTCTGACAGTAATAGTAATTCCTATTAATAAGATTAGGAATTTTAGGTATTATTATTGTAATTACTGATATTATTGGTATTATTAACATTTACGAAAATTCGTAACAGAAATCTGGCGTTGACTTTTTAACCATTTGAAATTCACCCCCCCCTCCCCCTTCCCCTTTCCTCCATCATCCTCTTCCTCGCCTTCCCTCTCCAACAATCTTCCTCTCTCCCTCTTCCCTCTCCACCTTTCTCGTTTCACCTCCATTTGTTTCCTCTTCTACTTTATAAGATATCTCCCTTCCCCCATTTCTTCCCTTCCTTTTCTCTCCTTTCCCTCTTTATTTCTTCTCCTTTTCTTCCTCCTTCCCCATTCTTTTCTCTCCCCTGTTCTTTCACCTCCTTTCCCTTTCCCTCTCTCCTCTCTTCCTCATTTTCCCCTTCTTCCGACCCCCCCACTCCTTTCACCTCCTTTCCCTTTGCCTCTTCTTCTCTCTCTCTCTCTCTCTCTCTCTCTCTCTCTCTCTCTCTTCTCCTCTCTCTCTCTCTCTCTCTCTCTTCTCTCTCTCTCTTCTCTCTCTCTCTTTCCCTCTCCCTCTCTCTCTCTCTTCCCCTATCCCCTGTCCCCTTCCTCCCCTTCTTTCTCCTACCTTCCCCTCTTTCCCCTCTCCCTTCCCAATCCCCGTCCTCCTCCTCCTCCTTTCCCCTCTCTTCATTCTCTTCCTCCTTCCCCTCCTCCTTCACCCCCTTCCTGCCCTTAACCCTTCCGCTATCCCCAACCTCCTCCTCTCCTCCTTTCCCCTCTCCCATCCTCTTCCTCCTTCCCCTCCTCCACCTCTCTCCCTCCCTTTAACCCTTCCGCTATCCCCCAACCTCCCCTCTCCTTCCCCTTAACCCTTCCTCCTCCCCAGCCCCCCTTCCCTCCTCTCTCAGCCCCCTTCCATCCTCCCCCTCCCTCCTCTCCGTCCCCTTAACCCTTCCCTTCCCTCCTCTCCCAGCCTTCGTCCCCTCCCCCTAGCCCCTTCCCCCTCCCTCCCTCCATCCCCTTAACCCTTCCTCCCCCACCCCGCTCCCTCCTCCTCGAGCCCCTTCCCTTCCTCTCCCAGCCCTCCTCCTTCCACCCCTTCCCTCCTCCCCTACCCTCTCTCCCCTTCCCCTCTCTCCCTCTGCCCGCCCCTACCCTCTCTCCCCTTCCCTCTCTCCCCTTCCCTCCTCCCCCTACCCTCTCTCCCCTTCCCTCCTCCCCTACCCTCTCTCCCCTTCCCTCCTCCCTCTGCCCCTCCCCACCCCCCATGAAGACAAGAGACGTTCGAAAAGCGGAGTCTCCGTTTGGTCACTCGGGATCGATTTTGATCACTCGTATCGGGTCTTCTCGTTCATCTAACCTGCTTTTGCTTTCGGTTCTCGAGTGCTTGCTTGCCTTAAAGTCGTCGTAAACATGAAAAAATTCCTTTGTTTTTTTTTTCTGATGGTCATATGGGCGGGAATATAGGTACCTGTGCGTGTTGACGGTGTATGTTTACGTTACATTTGAAGTATGAACGTCGTTAGCGCGGTTTGTTGTGTTTTTCCTTTTGTTCTTTTCATCTTCTGCGCATTATTTCCGAATGTCTGCCTTATTAATGTGGATCTGAAGCATGTGCGTATTTTAGCACAGGTAAAGTTCCAGCATAGGTTCCTGTGTGCCAGTGGAACGTGTTAGGGGTCGCGGAGTCACGAGGGGGTCGGAGTGCCACGAGGGGGTAGTAATTCCACGAGGGGGTAGTAATTCCACGAGGGGTAGGGATGTCACAGCGCCGGCGATCAATGCGGAGGACTATCCGTGACATTCATGCCTCACCGCTGCATCCAACCCGAAGTACTGCATATTTATGATTTAATTAGCAGCATTCTTGTGCCTTCGTCGTCGTCAGCATATGTCTGACAAACGCCCGGAGTTATTTCAGAACGGAAATTTCACGAGTTGAGGCCACAAACACCCGGCAGCAACGTATTCGAACGCGCTTGGTTAATCGAATGCGGGAAAAAATGGCAAATTAAGAATCATTG
>NW_020871414.1:185097-210097 GCF_003789085.1 Penaeus vannamei | reverse complement strand
CTCTCTCTCTCTCTCTCCTCTCTCTCTCTCTCTCTCTCCTCTCTCTCTCTTCTCTCTCTCTCTCACTCGCACACTCACTCACTCACACCACTCTCATGCTCTTCTCTCTCCCTTACTCAGTCTCAATCTCTCTCTCTCTCTCTCTCTCTCTCTCTCTCTCTCTCTCTCTCTCTCTCTCTCTCTCTCTCTCTCTCTCTCTTCTCTCTCTCTCTCTCTCTCTCTCACTCTATCTCTTTGATCTCCCTCTTCTCTTTCTCTTTCTCTCCCTCCCTCAGTCCCCGGTTCTCTCTCTCTCTCTCTCTCTCTCTTTCTTTCTTTCACCCCACCCTTCTTGCTCTTTCTTACCTCCTCCCCCTTCTTCGTTTTTTCCTTCCCTCCCTCAGTCTCTCTCTTCTCTCTCTCTCTCTCTCTCTCTCTCTCTCTCTCTCTTCTCCTCTCCTCTCTCTCTCCTCTCTCTCGCACTCACTCACTCTATCTCTCTCCCACCTCCTTCCCCCCATCTCTATCTCACCTTCCCTCCTTCAGTTCTCTTCTCTCGCTTCGCACTCAAAACACTATCCTCTCATTCTCACTCTCTCTCTATGTCTCCTTCCCTCTCTCTCCTCTCTCTCTCTCTCCTCTCTCTCTTTCTCTCTCCTCTCTCTCTCTCTCTTCTCTCTCTCTCTCTCTCTCTCTCTCTCTCTCTCGCTCTCTCTCACTATAAATTTCATATGGAAGATACACAATGAAATATTTTTATGGTAAAGGAAAATGCAAATACAATATAAATGCAACCAAAGCATGACCAATAAAGGAAAAACAAAATCATTAGTATTATGAACACATCTTTCATTGTTGTTTTTGAAAGGATCTTATCAATTTTGGTTATTCCCGGTGGATATTTTTCCTATGTCCTTGCGAAATAATCCATTGCCATCAATACCAGGAAGGAAAAATTACAGTAAGAGAAGAAAAAATAAACTCAAATGACCTTTATTATCCTATTTCTTAAGTAATCACCAAAACACGACCTGGATTTTTACATTTTTTCCCCATTTCAATCGATAGAAATAAATAACAGTTATGACGCGGTCCCGTACCGTTATGGCTATGAACGGACAACTAGGCTTTCCTATAACAAAATAAATGCCCTGCCTCGTCTAATGAGAGCCTGGATAACGCAGTTGATAATAGGGTGTGGTGCAGGCAGGACCTATACGAGAGAGCTAAAGGTAAGTCAATGGTCAAAGTTTTTTTTTTCTTGGAATGTTGGTTATTTTACACAGTAAAGGTGATTTTTCGAAAGAGTAGAAGGTGTATCTTTTATCTTTCGTCTCTCTTTCTCTCTCTCTCTCTCTCTCTCTCTCTCTCTCTCTCTCTCTCTCTCTCTCTCTATATATATATATATATATATTATATATATATATATATATATTATATATATATATATAGTATATATATATGTATATATTTATATATTCACCACACGCACATAATTATATATTCGTATATATGAATATATTTATCTATATATTATAGATATATGTACATATATATACATGATATATTTTTCTATATATTATAGATATTTACATATATATACATAAAACAAGTGTGTTGTGCGTGGTATGAGGGAAGAAGAGAGAGAGAGAGAAAGAGAGAGAGAGACGAGAGAGAGAGAGAGAGAGAGAGCGAGAGAGAGAGAAGACAGAGAGAGAGAGAGGAAGAGAAGAGAGAGAGAGAGAGAGAGGAGAGAGAGAGAGAGAGAGAGAGAGAGAGACAGAGACCAGAGTGAGAGTGAGAGTGAGAGTGAGGACTGAGACTGAGAGACAGAGACAGAGACAGAGTACAGAGACAGACATGTATATATACATATACATATATATACATATGTATGCGTGTATGTATATATAAAGATAGATAAATAGGTAGATTGATACGTGAGAATTTCAGCTGCAGACCAATGATAACCAATGCTGTTTCCGTGCTACAAAAAAAAAAAAAAAAAAAAAAAAAAAAAAAAGTTCATAAAAATCAACGAAAAATCATGGGGAATATATATACAAAAGACAGAACAGGCAAAACACACCATGAATAGTAAAACTGGTAGTTACGGTCACAGGATTACACCGCAAACAGCTGTGTGGCTGCGATATGGTTGTTGAGCTCTGGTTTCATCTTCTGGATAAGCATGGACTCTGAGATAAGGATAAGGAGTTTCCTGGGAGAGGGAGACGGAATTTTGTAATCATTGGGAGTGTAGGGATGGTCTTCCGTGTTCGCGAAATGTTGGAAATAGCAGAGAACGTAAATGTTTCAAAAACTAAGCTCTTAAAATAGCAGAGAACGTAAATGCTAAGTTAAAATCAAAACTAAGCTTCTTAAAAATAGCAGAGAACGTAAATGTTTCAAAAACTAAGCTCTTAAAATGCAGAGGAACGTAAAATGTTTCAAACTAAGCTCTTAAAATAGCAGAGAAAGTAAATGTTTAAAAAAAACTAAGCTCTTAAAATAGCAGAGACGTAAAGGTTTAAAAACTAAGCTCTTAAAATAGCAGAGAAACGTAAATGTTTCCAAAAACTAAGCTCTTAAAAATAGGCAGAGAACGTAAATGTTTTCAAAAACTAAGCTGCCTCTTAAAATAGCAGAGAACGTAAATGTTTAAAAAAACTAAGCTCTTAAAATAGCAGAGAACGTAAATGTTTCAAAAACTAACTCTTAAAATAGCAAGAACGGGTTAAATGTTTCAAAAACTAAGCTCTTAAAATAGCAGAGAACGTAAATGTTTCAAAACAAGCTCTTAAATACAGGAACGTAAAATTTTAAACTAAGCTCTTAAAATAGCAGAGAACGGAAATGTTTCAAAAACTAACTCTTAAAATAGACAGAGGAACGTAAATGTTCAAACTAAGCTCTTAAATAGCGAAACGTAAATGTTTCAAACTAAGCTCTACAGTTGTTACCTACAGGTCCACATGAAATACATTACTTTACCATAAAACAGACTTCTGCTTAAGGTTACTGTAACCTTCAGACGAAAAAAAAAATCGATTTTTCGTTTCATCTTATCTGACTAACCATTTGATGAATATTAACCAACTCATTTCAAGGAATAACCACAATTACTTGGACATTTGGGCATTTTAAAAGGAGCAATCCAGTTTCTGAAAAAAACGGGATAATAGGGGATTAAAGTAAACTCACTTGAGTTTCAGCTACACTCTATAACATCCTAGTGCATTATTTTCATTGATGTAATGCTTTTACCATGACCAGCTTTTAAGCCCTATTGACATCAAAATCAAAATAACATTTGTTGTTGAGCTCTAAATTACTGCATTTCATTTTACAAGTTAGGACGAGTGGATACCTGATTCATATATACTATATTCAGTGTCTCTCTACTGTGCGCCGCTTAAATCAGCGGTTCCGGTGGTAGCTGGGTGTGCGGCCCGCATTTAACATCAAGTCGTTGCGCCCAGTCTCTACCTTGTGCGCCGCTAAAATCAGTGGTCTATTTCTTCTACCTGGCGCCGCTTAATGGGTGCTTCTCATCACCTTGTGGCCGCTTAAAATCAGTTTTCTCTCTACCTGTGCGCCGCTACCATCAGTGGTTTCTACATACCTGTGCGCCGCTGAAAATCAGCTTGGTTCTCTACCTGTTGTTGCCGCCTTAAATCAGTAGAGTTCTCATCTACCTGATGCGCCGCTATTAAATCTGGTTCTCTCTACACCTTGTGCGCACGCTTAAATCAGTGTTCTCTCCTACCTGTACGCAGCTTAAATCATGTGTCTCTTGTCCTACCTCGTCCAGTGCGACCGGCTTACATCAGTGTCTTCTCTACCTTTGTGCGCTTAATCAGTTGTTCTTACCTATTGTTTTGCGCCCGCTTTAAATCAGTAGTTTCCACTCCTACCTCGCGCACAAGTGGCAGCACATGTTGCGCCGCTTAAAATCGTCTGTTCTCTACTATGGCCGGCACATCGCTACGCTGTCGATGCCGCCGCATGCTTAAATCGAGTTTGAAGGATTCGAATTCTCTACACCTCACTCCATAGGCGGCGCCGCTTACAATCAGCCATAAAGTAGAGCGGAACCACTGAATTTAAGCGTACAGCGCACAAGGTAGAGATCGAGCACGGATCTTCTTCTGAGCATATCCACTCTACACTTTAAGCGTGCGCGCAGCCCGACCTGGTTAAGAAATCTTAGTTGTAGTCTTCTACCTGCGTTACGGCGACGAACCAACCAATTATTGAATTTATAACAGCAGTGGTTCTGCGCACAGGTAGAGAACCACGATTTGAGCGGCGCCCCAGTTTTTAGGAGCATGATTAACGGGCGCGCTTAAATCCAGTTCTCTCTACCTTCCCCCCGCCACAGGGTTATGAGACACTGATTTATTGAGCGGCCGCTGCGCCCACGGTAGGCTGTGCGCAGTAGCGGGGGACTTACAAATCTTTAAAAGATCGGTGCACCAGGTGTATGATCTGAGACCCATTAGTCTTAAGCGACGTGTACGCGCCTATAAAGTCAGTGCATTCTCTAATACCTGTGCGCGCTTGCCGTGCCTACATAAATCAGTGAGTCTTCGATTTACGAGGTTTTCCTTGTTGACGAACCCTTGAAGTCAAGATGCACTGATTTAATTTACCGCTTGGCTTCTCTAACGTAGACCGCCGCAGGTAGCAGAACAATGATTTAAGCGCCGCACAGGTATAGAAGACAGAACACTGACTATTTAAGAGCGGTGCCCGCCCCTAACATGGATATAGGCGGATTCCTACCCCTCGATTATACGCGTGCGCACACTGGTGTTCGCCGACATCATCTTAAATCAGGAGATGCGAGGACTTGCATTCGACATTTTGTCGAACGCGCACACCCCGGTAGTACTTATTAGAAGAACCATTCACGATTCTGAAGTTCTCAATACGCTACCCATGTGCGCGGTCGACCAGACCTATTGATTTAAAGTAATCAGGGTGCAGATTCTCTACCTGTGCGCGCTTAAATCAGTGTTTGCTCTTACTGGTGCCGTCTGTACAATTTAAATCGATGTCCATTCCTCTCTACTGCCAGGTAGAGAAACGCCCGCTCTATTCTATTGGCCTTCTGCCATCCACCTGGCGCGCTTCAAATCAGTGTTCTCTACATGTGCGCGCTTAAATTACAATGATTTCTCTACTCTGAATGCGCCCCTCAAAATCAGTGCATTCTCACTGTGCGCCGCTTAATCAATGTTCTCTACCTGTGCGCCGCTTAATCAATGTCTCCTTACTGATGCGCCGCTTAAATCAGTGGTTCTCTACCTTGCGCCGCTTAAATCAGGTTCTCTACTTGTGCGCCGTGAATCAGTGGTTTCTCTACCTGTGCGCCGCTTAAATCAGTGTTCTTCAGTGCGCGCTTAATCAGTGTTCTCTACCCTGTGCGCGCCGCTTAAATCAGTGTTCTCTCTACCTGTGCGCCGCTTAAATCAGTGTTCTCTCTACCTGTTGCGCCGCTTAAATCAGGGTTCTCTACCTGTGCGCCGCTTTACTAAATCAGTAGTGTTCTCTCTACCTGTGCGTCCGCTTAAATCAGTGGTTCTCTCTACCTGTGCGCGCTTAAATCAGTGTTCTTTAATCAGTGGTTCTCTACCTGTGCGCCGTGGTTCTCTACCTGTGCGCCGCTTAAATCATGGTTCTCTACCTGTCGCGTGGTTCTCTACCTGTGCCGCCGCTTAAATCAGTGTCTCTACCTTGTGCGCCGCTTAAATTAGTTTCTCTACTTAAATCATGTGTGCGCGCTTAAATCAGTGGTCTCTCTACTACCTGTTGCCGCCGCTTAAATCAGTGGCTTCTCTACCTGTGCCGCTTTAAATCAGTGGTTTCTCTACCCTGTGCCGCCGCTAAATCAGTGGTTCTCTACTTGTGCGCCGCTTAAATCAGTGGCTCTCTCTACCTGTGCGCCGCTTAAATCAGTGGCTCTCTCTACCTGTGCGCCGCTTAATCAGTGTTCTCTACCTGTGTGCCGCTTAAATCTCTCTACCTGTGCGCCGCTTAAATCAGTAAGGTGGTTCTCTCTACCTGTGCGCCGCTTAAATCAGTGGTTCTCCTACCTGTGCGCCGCTTAAATCAGTGGTCTCTCTACCTGTGCGCCGCTTAAATCAGTGGTTCTCTACCTGTGCGCCGCTTAAATCAGTGTCTCTATGTGGGCCGCTTCAGTCTCTCTACTGTGCGCCGCTTAAATCAATCACTGCGCTTAAATCAACTTGTGCGCCGCTTAAATCAGTGGTTCTCTCTACCTGTGCCGCTTAAATCAGTGGTCTCTCTACCTGTGCGCCGCTTAAATCAGTGGTCTCTACCTGGCGCCCTTCAGTGGTTCTCTCTACCTGTGCGCCGCTTAAATCAGTGTTTCATCTACCTGTGCGCCGTTAAATCAGTGGTTCTCTCTACCTGTGCTCGACCGCTTAAATCAGTGGTCTCTACCTGTGCGCCGCTTAAATCAGTGTTCTCTCTACCTGTGCGCCGCTTAAATCAGGTTCTCTCTACCTGTGCGCCGCTTAAATTCAGTGGTCTCTACCTGTGCGCCGCTTAAATCAGTGGTTCTCTCTACCTGTGCGCCGCTTAAATCAGTGGTTCTCTACCTGTGCGCCGCTTAAATCAGTCTCTACCTTGCGCCGCTTAAATCAGTGGTTCTCTACCTGTGCGCCGCTTAAATCAGTGGTTCTCTACCGTGCGCCGCTTAAATCAGTGGTTCTCTCTACCTGTGCGCCGCTTAAATCCGTGGTCTCTACCTGTGCGCCGCTAAATAATCAGTGGTATCTACTCTACCTGTGCGCCGCTTAATCAGTGGTTCTCTCTACCTTGTTGCCTGCCCGACCATCCCTCAAGTGCGCTGAGAAAATATAATAGATATCTATTTATGTCTCGAATTTGGGCCTTGCATCTGGCCGCCTTATTTTCACAATTATTTTTTTTTCTCCAGTGTCCCTCATAACATCGAAAGGCTATTTAAATCCCGACAGGCGCAAGTGTCTCATTAATCAATAATGATAATAATAATAATAATAATAATAATAATAATAATAATAATAATAAACAATAATAATAATAAGAAGAATACGTATTATTATTATTATGCATGTATGTGCTCATTGATTAATTTATATATATGATGATAAAACAACAACAATAAGAATAATAATAAGAATAATACGTATTATTATTATTATTACTGCATGGTTAGTGCTCATTGATTAGTTTATATATATGATAATAAAACAACAACAACAACAACAACAATAAGAAGAAGAATACGTATTATTATTATTATTATTATTACTGCATAGTTATGCGCGTCAAAGTCTTGGCTACATGTTAGTGCGCCACTAACCATTATATACTGCATAGTTAGTGCGCCACTAACCAATAAAGCTGGAACCTCTTCAATAGAGGCTGAATAACTGAATAATTTGTACAAGGAATTTTACCAGGTCGTAAGTGAAATTGCCGATAGATGAAATAAATGGTCTGGGAGGTATTCTGGTTCCTGTCTGTGCAATCCGAGGAGACCATACAGGATGAAAACCAGATACAAAAATAAATAAAATCTGGCTAAATAACTGAATAAAATGTACAAGGAATAATACCAGGTCGTAACTGAAATTGCCGATAGATGAAATAAAGGGTCTGGGAGGTATTCCTGGTTTCCTGGTCTGTGCAATCCGGGGAGACCATACAGGATGAAAACCAGATACAAAAATAAATAAAATCTGGCTAAATAACTAAAGGGTCTGAATTCCTGTCTGGCAATGGGAGACCATACAATGAAAACCGATACAAAATTAAATTAAACGTGATTTCAATATATATATATATATATATATTATATATATAATATATATATTATATATATTATAATATATATTTTTTTTTTTTAAAGGTCGTGTGACTCTACTTATTTTGTCTTTTGTTTTTTTAGGATATTAGTGTCTCAGTTGACATTAAACATTTTGAATTTTGACGAGCCAGAGTAAGTTTCTCGTTGTGGTCAGCTCTGTTTAGATAGCCTATATGCCCTTTTGTCCGCCTTTGTTTTTATATCATGTCCGTCTGACTTTAAATGTTGTGTTTTGCTTGCCATTCTTGTGTAAATGTTTCCATATTTTTATACTTATCATAATTTCTTAACTGTTTTATTCTGTGTGTCTTGTCCGCTCTAATGTTTTATCATCACAACATTTGTCATCATTTTTTATTACAACCACACACACACACACACACACACACAACACACACACACACACACACACACCACACACATATATATATATAATATATATATATATATATATATATATATAAGTATATATAGTATGGTATACATTTATGAATGTGTATGTATGTATAATATATACATACATATATTATATTATATATATATATAATATATATATATATATATATATAATATATATAATAATACACATGTATATATACGTGTATATAATTACATATATATACAGAAAGAGAAAGAGAGAAATGTGTGTCTATGTGTGTATCTCCATGTCTGCGAGTATACTGAACACAATGGTACGGCTTCTTTCGTTTTTTTTTTTCATTTTCACAAATTACTGACACCAAGGAAATTTTACCGATAATCCTCTTATATTTTTTTTCAGATTCGCCATGACAAAACTTGGGCGAGACACTCGAAGTGCGCAGAGCAATCTTATGAAGCAGGATTAAATTATCAAATTCCGGTTGCCATGGCTTCGTCCAGNAATACGTATTATTATTATATTACTAATGGTTAGTGTCATTGATTAATTTTATATATATGATGATTAACAAAACAACAACATATATAATAAAGAATATAACGTATCATTATTATTATTACTGCATGGTTAGTGCTCATTGATTAATTTATATATTATGATGAAAATAAGCAACAACAATAAGAATAATAATAAGAATAATACGTATTATTATTATTATTACTGCATGGTTAGTGCTCATTGATTAATTTATATATTATGATGATAAAACAACAACAACAATAATAATAATAATAATACGTATTATTATTATTATTATTTCTGCATGGTTAGTGCTCATTGATTAATTTATATATATGATGATAAAACAACAACAATAAGAATAATAATAAGAATGATACGTATTATTTATTATTATTACTGCATGGTTAGTGCTCATTTGATTAATTTATATATATGATTAATATAACAACAATAACAATAATAATAAATAATATACGTATTATTATTTTATTATTTCTGTATGGTTAGTGCTCATTGATTAATTTATATATATGATGATAACAAAACACAACAATAATATAAGAAGAATACGTATTATTTATTATTATTATTATTATTACTGCATAGTTAGTGCGCCGGTCAAAGTCTTGGCTATACCGCCACTAACTTTTACTGCATAGTTAGTGCGCCATACCAATAAAGCTGAGAACCTCTTCAATAAGAGGCTGAATAACTGAATAATTTGTACAAGGAATTTTACCAGGTCGTAACTGAAATTGCCGATAGATGAAATAAATGGTCTGGGTGGTATTCCTGGTCTGTTGCAATCCGGGAGACCATACAGGATGAAAACCAGATACAAAAATAAATAAAATCTGGCTAATAACTGATAAAATGTACAAGGAATTTTACCGAGTTGTAACTGAAAGTGCCGATAGATGAAATAAATGGTCTGGGTGGTATTCCTGGTCTGCGCAATCCGAGGAGACTACAGGATGAAAACCAGATACAAAAATTGAATAAAATCTGGCTGAATAACTGAATAAAATGTACAAGGAATTTTACCGAGTTGTAAGTGAAAGTGCCGATAGATGAAATAAATGGTCTGGTGGTATTCCTGGTTTCTGGTCTGCGCAATCCGGGGAGACCATACAGGACGAAAACCAGATACAAAAAATGAATAAAATCTGGCTAAATAACTGATAAAATGTACAAGGAATTTTACCAGGTCGTAACTGAAATTGCGATAGATGAAATAAAGGGTCTGGGAGGTATTCCTGGTCTGTGCAATCCGGGGAGACCATACAGGATGAAAACCAGATACAAAAATTGAATAATACGTGATTTCAAGGATAGTTTTTTAATTTTTTTTTTTTTTTAAAGGTCGTGTGACTCTACTTATTTTGTCTTTTGTTTTTTTAGGCGATTAGTGTCTCAGTTGACATTAAACATTTTTGAATTTTGACGAGCCAGAGAAAGTTTCTCGTTGTGGTCAGCTCTGTTTAGATAGCCTATATGCCCTTTTGTCCGCCTTTGTTTTTATATCATGTCCGTCTGACTTCAAATGTTTGTGTTTGCTTGCCATTCTTGTGTAAATGTTTCCCATATTTTTTTATACTTATCATAATTTCTTAACTGTTTTATTCTGTGTCTTGTCCGGCTCTAATGTTTTATCATCACAACATTTGTCATCATTTTTATTATACACACACACACACACACACAACACACACACACACACACACACACACACACACACACACACACACACACACACATATATATATATTATATATATATATATATATATATATATAGTTATATATACGTATGTGTATACATGTATGAATGTGTATGTATGTATAAATATATACATACATACATATATATACACACACACATATATATATTATATATATATATATATATATAATATATATATTATATATATATATATATATACATGTATATATACGTATATATATATATATCATATATATATATATATATATACATATATATACAGAAGAGAAAGAGAGAAATGTGTGTCTATGTGTGTATGTCTGTGTCTGCGTGTATACTGGTTACAATGGTACGCTTCTTTCGTTTTTTTTTTTCATTTTCACAAATACTGACACCAAGGAAATTTTACCGATAATCCTCTTATATTTTTTTTTTCAGATTCGCCATGACAAAACTTGCCGATGATGATTCGAAGTGCGGCAGAGCAAGTCTTATGAAGCAGGTTAAACTATTCACATTCACGGTTGTTGTTCTGTCTATATATAATATATATATATATATATATATATATATATATATATATATATATTATATAAGACTAATGATCACGTTCTTGGTGTTGATATTACGTTTTAAATTGTTTTGATACGTATGTTGTCATCGTCATTATCATTGTTATTTCATCGTCACCACCACTACTACCACCCCTTCCCACCCCCATCCGCACCCCACCCGCACCCTACCCCCACCCCACCATCCCCCCCACCCCACCCCCACTCCACTACCCACCGTCTAACTACAACGACCATTAACAACCACAATTACCACCGCAAACAGGTGATTTTCGGTCTGATAATCGCTGGAGCCAAAATCCAGACCGGGCTTGTCGTTGGCTGGTCAGCTGTTCTGCCCAAACTACAGGCAGACAACAGCACAAGCTTTGAGATGACAGACCATGATGTGACTTGGCTTGGTAAGGATTTTTTTTTTTATTATTATCATTCGAGCTGTTTGTTTTTGTTTGTTTGTCTGTCTGTTTTGTCTGTCTGTCTGTCTGTCCGTCTGTCTTTTTCTCTGTTTTTCTCTCTCTTCTCTCTCTTCTCTCTCTCTCTCTCTCTCTCTCTCTCTTCTCTCTCTCTCTCTCTCTCTCTCTCTCTCTCTCTCTCTCTCTCTCTCTCTCGCTCTCTATCTTTCTCTCTGAAATATCTTAGTGTATGAAAGTAGCTTCTTTGAGATTTTTAAAATAAAAAATGGAAATATTGTGCGTACAAATCTTATTCAATAAAATAATATTTACTTCTTTCACCTTCTCTTTACTCCCGCTGTCCTTCGTGTTTCCCTCCTTCCCGTCCTCCATCTCTCGTTCCTTATTCTTATCTCCCTCACTCTCCTTTTTTTTCTCTCTCTTTCCACTTTCTCACTCTTATGTCATCCTTCAACTTTTCCTTCCTTCCTTCCTTCTCTTCCACCCCTTCTCACTTCCCTTCCTCTTTTCCCTTGCATTTCTCCCTCTTTTTCTCTCTCTACTCCTCCTCTCCCTTCCCCCCTCTTCTTCCTCCCTTCCTTCCCTCATTTTCCCTCTATTCCTCCCTCCTTCCCTCTTCTTTCTTCCCTCCCTCCCCCACCGACCACCTCCTCCCTCTTCCTTCCTTCCCCACCCCTACTCACCCTCCTTCCTTCCTTCCCTCTCCCCCCTCATTTTTCCTGCCTCTCTCCATCCCTCTTTTTCCCTCCCTCCCCTCCCTTTTTCCCTCCTTCCTTCCTCCCCCTCTCCCCCCTTTCCCTTCCTGTCCCTTCCTCCCCTCCCCCCCCCCTTCCTCTCCCTCTCTCCCTCCTTTCTTCCCTCCTCTTCCTTTCCCCTTTCCTTCCCTCCCTCCCCTCCCTCTCCCCCTCTTCTTATTGTCCTCCCTTTCCCTCTTTCCTTCCCTCCCCTCTCACTCCTTCCCTTGTCCCTCCCTCCCCTCCCTCCCCCCCCCTTCCTTCCTCTTCCTCTCCCTCTTCCCTTCCTCTCCCCTCCCTTTGTCCCTTTTCCCTCCCTCCTCCCTCCCTCCTTCCTCCCCCTTATCCCTTCCTCTCCCTCTCTCCTTTGTCCTCACCTTTCCCCTTTCCTCCCTCACCTGGCCCACCCATCCTTACATCTTCCATCTTCCTTTTGTCTCCTTTCCCTACCTTCCCTCCTCGCCTCCCTCACCCATCCTTCCTCTCCCTCTCTCTTTTTTGTCCCTCGCCTACCTTACCCTTCCCTCCCTCTCCTCCTTTCCCCTCTCCCCCCCTTCCCTTCCTTGTCCTCCCATCCTCCCCCCTTCCTGTCCTCTCCCTCTCTTCCTTTCTCGTTTCCTCCTTTCCCGTTCCCTCCCTCACCTCCTCTCTTTCGTCTCTCCTCCTTTTCCTCCTTCCCCTCCCTTTCCCCCTTCTCACCCCTCCTTCTGTCCTCCCTCCTCCCTCCTCCCCCTCTCCCTTCCTTTCCCTTCTGTCCTCCCTTACCTCCCCCTCCCTCCTCCTTCCTTCCCTCTCTCCTTTGTCCTCTTTCCTCTTCCTCCTCCCTTCTCCCCCTTCCCTTCCTCTCCTCCTTCCCTCCCCCCTTTCCCTTCCTGCTCCCCTCTCCTTTGTCCTCCCTTTCCCTCCTCCCTCCCATTTATCTCCTTCCCCTCCTCCATTTCTCTCCTTCCCTCCCTCACCCCTCTCCTTCCTCCCCCCTTTCCCTTCCTCTCCCTTCTCCTTTGTCCTCCCTTTCCCTCCCTCCCTCCCTCACCCCTTCCTTCCCTCCCTCCCTCCCTCACCCTTCCTTCCCTCCCTCCCTCCCCTCCTCACCTCCCCTCCCTTCCCTCCCTTCCTTCCCTCCTCCCTCACCTTCCTTCCTCCTCCTCACCCTCCTTCCCTCCCTCCCTCCCCCTTCCTTCCCTCCCTCCCCTCCCCCCTTCCCTTCCTCTCACCTCCTCCTTTGTCCTCCTCCCCCCTTCCTTTCTCTCCCTCTTCCCTTCTTCCCCCCCCTCCTCCCTCTTCCTCCTCCTTCCCTCCCTCACCCCTTCCTTCCCTCCCCCCAGTCTCAGCGACGGGCATCTCCGGCCTCATAATGACCCTGAGCGTGGCGCCCCTGGTGGAGATCACGGGCCCTCGGCGCTCCTGCTGATCCTGCTCCTCCTCCCCCCGCGGCCTCTTCTGGCTCCTGCAGGCCTTCGCGCCCTTCCTCTCGGTCCTGTACCTCGGCCGCATCGGCTCCATTCCTCTTCACCATCTTCAAGCCCCTGCTGCCGCGCATCACCACGGAGCTGAGCGAGCCCGGGATCCCGAGGTATGGTGTTTCGTGCAGGCCGTGATCTCGTCGGGGGCAGCAGCTGGCCGTGTACGTGATGGCCTACCTGCTGCCTGTGGGACATGACCACCTGGCTCTGCGGCGGCCCTTCTTCCTGCTCTTCCTGGCACCCTCTTCGTGCCCGAGGTAAGGGGAGGGGGGAGGGGGAGAGGAGTGGAGGGAGAGGGTAGGGACGGGCTGGGGTAGGGGGAGGGGAGGCGCATGGGGTAGAGGTGGGAAGGGAGAGGGAGGGGCATGGGGTGAGAGGTTGAGGAGGGGGGGGGGTAGAGGTGGGGAGAGGGAGGGGGAGGGGTAGAGGTGGGAGAAGGGAGGGAGAGTGGGAGAGGGAGGGGTGAGGTGGGAGAAGGGGGGGGAGGGTGGAGAGGGAGGAGAGGGTACGAGGGGGAGGGAGGGGAGGGGTGGGGAAGGGGCTGGACAGGGAGAGGGAGGGGATGGGGTAGAGTGGGGAAGGGAGGGGAGGGGGTAGAGGTGGGAGAGGGAGGGGAGGGGAGGGATGGGGTAGGGGAGGGCTTGGGAGGGAAGCATAGGAGAGGGCGTCTTCGAAAGATTTTCGGAGTGTCTTTTGTTACATTTTTTTTTTATTTATTCATCATTCTGTCCTGGCTCTTGTAATTATCTTTTTGTGACTGGATCTTGTGGGTTCTTCTCGTGGTGATTTTGTAATTATGAAGTATTTTATTGTTTTGATTTGTGTCTTATTTCTTATTTCTAAACACAGATTCTCTCGTATAGATGCCGAGTGTCACAAGAATCATATTCAATACTGTTCACTCACGATACTTTGATTCAGGTTGCGCCACTTCATCCTGTGAAATCCTAGTTGGCAATTGGCGACGTAAGCCCCGCCTCTTTGCCTTCTTTCACTGCAAAGTCTGTTTTTTTTTTTTTTCTTGATATACTTTTATAATTATTATTTCGATTATGTTGTTACTGAGGAGGAAGGGAAAGGGAAGGGGGGAGGGAGAGGAAGGGAAAGAGGGGGAAGAGGGAAAGGGAGGGAGGGAAGGAGGGAAAGGGAGGGAGGGAAGGAAAAGAGGATGGAGAGAGCAGTGAAAGAATAAGGGTGGGAGAGGGAGGGAAGGAAGAATCATTTACCGTAAAATAGAAGGGAAAGGGGTGAGAGGGGAGGAAGGAGGGAAAGGGGGAGGAAGGAGGGAAGGAAAGAGGGATGGAGAGAGGCAGTGAAAGAACGAGGTGGAGAGGGAGAGAAGAAAGAATCATTCGTAAAAATATCTCACAGACAGACCAAGCCTAAAAAAGGGCGGTGCTAATGACATCATCACGTTTAGCCAATGAGGTCGCACCATAATGTATCAGATATTGCTAGATCTGTAATCATCAGTATAGTGTACAGAGTATTGTTATCATTACCAGAAGTAAAACAAAATTCCACTCATTTGATGATGATAACAAAGTCATTCATACCATAAACACTGTTACAATACTCGTCTAATGTCATTTAAATAATTGGGTCTACACAAGCTAAATTATCATTAGTATAGTTTACAGAGTATTGTTATCATTACCAGAAGTAAAACAAAATTCCACTCATTTGATGATGATAACAAAGTCATTCATACCATAAATAACTGTTACAATACTCGTCTAATGTCATTTTCATTATTGGATTCACACAAGCTAAATGGAAGTGGGGCTACATGTACTTGCGTACCATGTCTTCGCTTTATTTTCTCTTCACCATCCCCATCCGCAGTCAATACTGGTCGTGCGTTCACCATGTCCAGTTCCACTTTATTTTCTCTTCACCATTCACCATCCGCAGTCACCATACTGGCTCGTGCGTTCCCCATCAGTTCCACTTTATTTTTCCTTCACCATTCACCATCCGCAGTCACCATACTGGCTCGTGCGTTCACCATGTCCAGCTTCACTTTATTTTCTCTTCACCATTCACCATCCGCAGTCACCATACTGGCTCGTGCGTTCACCATGTCAGCTTCACTTTATTTTCTCTTTCACCATTTCACCATCCGCAGTCACCATACTGGCTGTGCGTTCACCATCAGTTCCACTTTATTTTCCTTTCACCATTCACATCCGCAGTCCCATACTGCTCGTGCGTTCCCATCAGTTCCACTTTATTTTTCCTTCACCATTCACCATCCGCAGTCACCATACTGGCTCGTGCGTTCCCATGTTCCACTTTATTTTCTCTTCACCATTCACCATCCGCAGTCACCATACTGGCTCGTGCGTTCACCATGTCCAGTTCCACTTTATTTTTCCTTCACCATTCACCATCCGCAGTCACCATACTGGCGGTGCGTTCACCATGTCCAGTTCACTTTATTTTTCTCTTCACCATTCACCATCCGCAGTCACCATACTGGCTCGTGCGTTCACCATGTCCAGCTTCACTTTATTTTCTCTTCACCATTCACCATCCGCAGTCACCATACTGGCTCGTGCGTTCACCATGTCCAGTTCCATTTTCTCTTCACCATTCTACTGGCTCGTGCGTTCCATCAGTCCACTTTATTTTCTCTTCACCATTCACCATCCGCAGTCACCATACTGGCTCGTGCGTTCCCCATCAGTTCCACTTTATTTTCTCTTCACCATTCACCATCCGCAGTCACCATACTGGCTCGTGCGTTCCCCATCAGTTCCACTTTATTTTCTCTTCACCATTCACCATCCGCAGTCACCATACTGGCTCGTGCGTTCACCATGTCCAGCTTCACTTTATTTTCTCTTCACCATTCACCATCCGCAGTCACCATACTGGCTCGTGCGTTCACCATGTCCAGCTTCACTTAATTTTCTCTTCACCATTCACCATCCGCAGTCACCATACTGGCTCGTGCGTTCACCATGTCCAGTTCCACTTTATTTTCTCTTCACCATTCACCATACTGGCTCGTGCGTTCCCCATCAGCTCCACTTTATTTTCTCTCTCCATTCACCATTCACCATACTGGCTCGTGCGTTCCCCATCAGTTTCACTTTATTTTCTCTTCACCATTCACCATCCGCAGTCACCATACTGGCTCGTGCGTCAGGGGCTGATCGAGGAGGCAACAGATTCCTTGAGAAAACTTCGAGGAAGAGACAGGGACGTCAGCGACGAGATCGAGGAAATCAGCAAAGGGTTGGAGCAGCACACGCAGACGTCGCTGATGGACCAGGTGAGTCATTTTGCTTTTGGGATCGAAGGGGAAAGAAAGAAAGAAAGAAAGGAATAAAGATGACGAAAGATAGGAGGAATAAAGATGACGAAAGAAAGGAGAATAAAGATGACGAAAGAAAGGAGGAATAAAGATGACGAAAGAAAGGAGGAATAAAGATGACGAAAGAAGGAGGAATAAAGATGAGAAAGAAGATGATGGATCAGTGAGTCATTTTGCTTTTGGGATCGAAGGGGAAAAAAGAAAGAAAGAAAGAAAGATGAGACAGAAAGGAGGAATAAAGATGACGAAAAGAAGATGATGGACCAGGTGAGTCATTTTGCTTTTGGGATCGAGGGGGAAAAGAGAAAGAAAGAAAGGAGGAATAAAGATGACGAAAGAAAGGAGGAATAAAGATGACGAAAAGAAGATGATGGACCAGGTGAGTGATTTTGCTTTTGGGATCGAAGGAGAAAAAGAAAGAAAGAATAAAGATGAGAAAGATAGGAGGAATAAAGAAGATGAAGGATCAGGTGAGTCATTTTGCTTTTGGGATCGAAGGAGAAAAAAGAAAGAAAGGAATAAAGATGAGAAAGAAAGAAGGAATAAAGAAGATGAAGGATCAGGTGAGTCATTTTGCTTTTGGGATCGAGGGGAAGGAAAGAAAGGAAGATGAGACAGAAAGGAGGAATAAAGATGACGAGAAGAAGATGATGGATCAGGTGAGTGATTTTGCTTTTGGGATCGAGGGAAAAGAAAGGAATAAAGATGAGAAAGAAAGGAGGAATAAAGATGACGAGAAGAAGATGATGGATCAGGTGAGTGATTTTGCTTTTGGGATCGAGGGGAAAAAAAGGAATAAAGATGAGAAAGAAAGGAGGAATAAAGATGACGAGAAGAAGATGATGGATCAGGTGAGTGATTTTGCTTTTGGGATCGAGGGGAAAGAAGGAATAAAGATGAGAAAGAAGGAGGAATAAATATGACGAGAAGAAGATGATGGATCAGGTGAGTGATTTGCTTTTGGGATCGAGGGAAAGAAAGGAATAAAGATGAGAAAGAAAGGAGGAATAAAGATGACGAGAAGAAGATGATGGATCAGGTGAGGATTTTGCTTTTGGGATCGAGGGGAAAAGAAGGAATAAAGATGAGAAAGAAAGGAGAAATAAATATGACGAGAAGAAGATGATGGATCAGGTGAGTTTTTTGCTTTTGGGATCGAGGGGGGAAAGAAAGAAAGAAAGGAAAAAGGAAAGATGGAGGAATAAGATGACGAAAGAAAGGAGGAATAAGATGACAAAAGATGATGGATCAAGTGAGTGATTTGCTTTTGGGATCGAAGGGAAAACAGAAAGAAAGAAGGAATAAAGATGAGACAGAAAGGAGGAATAAAAATGACGAAAAAGAAGATGATGGACCAAGTGAGTGATTTTGCTTTTGGGATCGAAGGGAAAAAAAGGAATAAAGATGAGAAAGAAAGGAGGAATAAAGATGACGAAAAGAAGATGATGGATCAGGTGAGTCATTTTGCTTTTGGGATCGAGGGTAAGGAAAGAAAGAAAGAAAGAAAGGAATAAAGATGAGAAAAGAAAGATTTGCTTTTGGGATCGAAGGGAAAAGGAAAGAAAGAAAGGAATAAAGATGACGAAAGAAAGAGAATAAAGATGACGAGAAGATGATGGATCAGGTGAGTGATTTTGCTTTTGGGATCGAGGGAAAGAAAGAAAGAAAGGAATAAAGATGAGAAAGAAAGATTTGCTTTTGGGATCGAGGGAAAAAAGAAAGAAAGGAATAAAGATGAGAAAGAAGAAGGAATAAAGATGACGAAAAGAAGATGAAGGATCAAGTGAGTCATTTTGCTTTTGGGATCGAAGGGAAAAAGGAAAGAAAGAAAGGAATAAAGATGAGACAGAAAGAAGGAATAAAGATGACGAAAAGAAGATGAAGGATCAGGTGAGTGATTTTGCTTTTGGGATCGAAGGAAAAAAAGAAAGATGAGAAAGGAATAAAGATGAGAAAGAAAGATTTGCTTTTGGGATCGAGGGAAAAACAGAAAGAAAGGAATAAAGATGAGAAAGAAAGAAAGGAATAAAGATGACGAAAAGAAGATGAAGGATCAAGTAAGTTATTTGCTTTTGGGATCGAGGGAAAAAGAAAGAAAGGAATAAAGATGAGAAAGAAAGGAGGAATAAAGATGACGAAAAGATGATGGATCAAGTAAGTGATTTTGCTTTTGGGATCGAAGGGAAAAAAAGAAAGAAAGAAAGGAATAAAGATGAGACAGAAAGGAGGAATAAAGATGACGAAAAGAAGATGAAGGATCAGGTGAGTGATTTTGCTTTTGGGATCGAGGGAAAAAGAAAGAAAGAAAGGAATAAAGATGAGACAGAAAGGAGGAATAAAGATGACGAGAAGAAGATGATGGATCAAGTGAGTGATTTTGCTTTTGGGATCGAGGGGAAAAAAAAGAAAGGAATAAAGATGAGAAAGAAAGAAGGAATAAAGATGACGAAAAGAAGATGAAGGATCAGGTAAGTGATTTTGCTTTTGGGATCGAAGGGAAAAAAGAAAGAAAGGAATAAAATGAGACAGAAAGAAGGAATAAAGATGACGAAAAGAAGAAGGATCCAGTAAGTGATTTTGCTTTTGGGATCGAAGGGAAAAAAAAGGAATAAAGATGAGACAGAAAGAAAGGAATAAAGATGACGAAAAGAAGATGAAGGATCAAATAAGTGATTTTGCTTTTGGGATCGAAGGGAAAAAAAGAAAGAAAGGAATAAAGATGAGACAGAAAGAAAGGAATAAAGATGACGAAAGAAAGAAGAGATAAAGATGAAGAGAAGATGAAGATGCGTTGGTGTTAATGAAAAATGAAGTTGATGCGATGGATTGTTGGGAAAGGAAATTTAACGCATGATATTTTCGGCTTTTTGGGTTGAGTTGATGATAAGGAGAAATGAATGGCATCTAAATTCTTTTTTTTGAAGTTTGGTTAACAGAGGGAGGAGTAGGAGGAGTAGGACGGGAGCAGTGTATTATTTCTTTATCTATCTTTATCATTTTCTCTTTTATATATAGATATTGAACATTTGAGATTAACTTGTAATATTTATCTCTCTTGAAGTTATCATAAGTTCAGGCGACAGAAGGAAGAAAACTTGGATTATATTTTCGTTTCTTTTACCCCCCCCCTCACCCCACCCCTGCAGATCAAGCAGCTGGCCGCCCCAGAGCACCTCCGCCCCGTCGTGTTCCTGACCGCGGTGTTTGTCGTGCGGGAGCTCGGGGGCCAGTACGTGATCTTCGCCTACACCACGTACCTCTTCAGGAAGGCCGGCGTGGCGCTGGATGCCTTCGTGTGCACAATCCTGGTGGGGCTGGTGAGGTTCGTGTTCACCATCATCGCCTCCGCCATCGCCGACCGCTTCGGACGGCGGCCGCTCTTCATATCGTCGTGTCTGGTGTGCGTCGTCGCCTACGCCGTCGGCGGGGCGTTCCTGCTGCTCGAGCTCCCGGGCACGTCCTGGGTCCCCCTCACCTCGGTCCTGGTCTACACCGCCTCCTACAGCCTCGGCATCGGCATCATGCCCTGGGTCCTGCTGGGGGAGGTCCTGCCCACGCCGGTGCGGTCCCTGGGCTCCACGATCTGCACCTTCCACTTCTGCCTCGTCCAGTTCCTCGTCAGCTACTTCTTCCCTACCCTGGTGCAGTGGACGAGCGTGGGGGTCGTCCTCGTCATTTTCGCCGTCATGCACGCCGCTCTCTCCCTCCTGCTCGCGTTCTTCCTGCCTGAAACTCGAGGACGATCTCTCAGTGATCTCCAGAACGCGTTTGTTCCTCGAAGTCAGCGGTCTGGCTCCGAGGACGACAGCACGAGCGACACTCCGGACAAAGAGACTCTAGAAAGAAAGAAAGAAGAGATAGAATGAAAGAAAGTTCTTGGTTGAAACATCGTGCATGATGTTCGTTTTGTAAATATTTCTTTATAAATATTTTTTGTTAATATCCCTGTGTGAGAGAGACTTCTATATTCCTGTATGAATAGATCACGTCGATAAACACATTCAAAAGACGTAACAATTTGTGGTAAATAAACGTTTCGAACACTTTTACAATATTACTATTCGATAATCAATATTTCACCGGTGCCTATAATCAGGATTTATAAACCGGATCACCTGCTCAGCGATTAGAAAAAAACAATTAATTATTATAAGACAAACAGCACCTGTTGTCTTGATGAAAATCCTAGTCTGCAACTGCTGAGCCAAGCCCCACCCCTCCTTGTCACCGTTTATTGAAACTATTCAGTTTCTCTTTATTTTTCGTCTTTTCCGATTCCTGTTATTTCCGATTCCTTTCCTGTTGTTATTATTGAATCGTTTTCAAGGTAAATATGCTGAGATAACTCATATAGTGATGTATCTCACAGAATGACAGGAATGAAGAGGGGGCGGAGCTAAATGACGCGCAAAACCAGATACAGCGAAATAAATAACGAATGTATAATTTACTCGACGTTATGATTACCAGTATATATATATATATATATATATATATATATAATATATATATATATATATATATTATATATATATATATATATATATATTGTGTGTGTGTGTGTGTGTGTGTATATATATATATATATATATATATATATATAATATATATATATATATATATATATATATATATATATATATATATATATATATATATATATTATATATATATATATATATATATATATATATATATTATTTTTGTAGGAAGGCAAGTGCATCAATATGTGTTCCAGTTTACGATATTTTTTCATATCGTGTATTAGAGACAAATCTCGATGATTTTTAACACTTATTGGCGTGTTGATATCCGTCACTGTAATTCTGAAGGGATTTAGCATTCTCGTTGTATTTAATAATATGCAAAGGTAATTCTGGAAACAAGAAAAGAAGTGTTGAAGTCATTTCACCATCAATGAATGTGTGCAAAATGAAAAAAGATGATAATGAAATAAAATTAAAAAAATATGGCATGTTTACCTTATGGCACACTAACAGGAAAAAATGTATTGACAATTTACTAAAATTTTACAATACATCCGATAAAAAATTATAGTAATTCAGATACGAGCAAAAATTAGAAATGGTTTTATAATACGTTATAGGGTTTTCTGAACTCAATCAAAAACATCAACATACTAATTCATGATTTGTATCAATTTATCTATCTATAGTCTATAAGCCTTGTCAACATTATCACGTAACTATATCTATCAGTGTTTAAGGTTATGCGATTCGATTATTATTTATTCATGTTTTTTTGTGTAAATAAAGAAATTTGAAATATTAAATTACTATTGTGTTCCCGTTCTGCCATATTCCCATATACATTTTTATTTATTTCATCCAAGACCCATGTTTAAACCCTTTTAAGCTATATGTTTTTAATTATCATTCACACATGCACAACCACACACATACATACACACGTGTAGACACAGACATTCGCACACACACACACACACCCTTGCTCACACACATATACAGATACACACGCACACGCATATATACGCATACACACACACACACACACACACACACACACACACACACCCTTGTACACACATACAGATACACACACGCACACGCATATATACGCATACACACACACACGTACACACACCCTACACACACATATACAGATACACACGCACACGCATATACACGCATACAGACACACCCACACCCTTGTACACACACATATACAGATACACACGCACACGCATAAAGACACACACACACACAATCATCGGAATTTGATAAGACTTGAACAGCAGCAAGAGGATTGGCGAGTTTTTCGAAATTTGATAAGACTTGAACAGCAGCAAGAGGATTTAAGAAATTTTAAGAAACACTCTAGGCAAGGGAAAAGAAAACTATCTTGATTTTCTTGTTTGTTTTATGATCGCTTGGTTACAGCCTGATTTTTCTTGAGGTAAATCAGTCGTTGAAACTGTATTTCTACAAGATATCCATTGTATCGCATCAGCTGTTAGCATTCAACAGTTTTCGGGGAGGAAGTCGCAAATGCATAAACCACGAAGGCTTGTTAAAAAAAAAAAAAAACTAATCTGTTAAATAAACATCTTACGGCAATTTCTCACAAACCCATGTATGGAAATTATTACGAGAAATCATCAACTGTCGACTGCCTTCTTGTAGTTCTGCAGCTGCACCTGCTCCGTGGCCTTCCTGGCGGGGGAGAAGCAGTCCTGGAGGTCGCTGAGGGTCCGGCCTCGCGTCTCGGGCAGGAAGGCCCAGAGGACGAGGCCAAGGGCGCCGTGGGCCGCAGCGAAGACCAGGAAGGCCACCCCGACGCCCGCGTGCGCCATCAGCAGCGGGAACAGGTAGCTGACCACGAACTGCGTCAGGCAGAAGCTGAAGGTGCAGACGGAGCTCCCGATGAAGCGGACGGGCGTCGGCAGGAGCTCCCCCAGCAGCGCCCACGGGATGGGGCCGAGGCCGAAGCCGTAGGACGACACGAAGAGCAGGACGGCGGCCAGGGGCACCCACGAGGCCCCGGGGACGTCCAGCAGGAGGAACAGGGCGCCGAGGGCCTGCGCCGCGCCGCACACCAGGACCGTCGCGATGACGAGCGGCCGCCGCCCCACGCGGTCCACGACGACGCAGCCCAGGGACGTGAACACGACGCGCATCACGCCCACCAAGATCGTGCAGAGGAAGGCGTCGAGGTGCACGCCCGCCTCACGGAACAGGTACACCGTGTACGAGAACACCACGTACTGGCCGCCGAGCTCCCTGAGGGTGAACACGACGGCCAGGAGCAGCACGGGCCGGTGGTGGTGAGGGTGCGCGAACTGCTGCAGCTGCGGCGGCAGTTGAGGGTTATCGATGGTAATGACAGCGATGCAGTGATGATGATAACAATGATGATGATAATGATAACAATGATATGATACAATAATGATGATAATAAGAGATGATGATGATGATACCACTAATGATAACAATGATGATGAATATGATGATGATAACAATAAGATGATGATAATAACAATAATGATGATGATAATAACAATAATGATGATGATAACAATAATGATGATGATAAAATAATGATGATAATAACAATAATGATGATAATAACAATAAATGATGATGATCACAATAATTATGGTAACAATAATGATGATAACAATAATAATGATAATAATGATGATAACAATAATGATGATAACAATAATTATGGTAACAATAATGATGATGGTAACAATAATGATACAATGATGATAATAACATAATGATGATGATGACAATAATGATGATAACAATAATGATAACAATGAATTGATGATGACAATAATGATGATGAACAATGATGATGATAACAATAATGATGATGATAATAATAATGATGATGATAAAATAATGATGATAATAATGATTGAAAACATGATGATAATAACAATAATGATGATAAATATAAATGATGAAAATAATGATGATAACAATAATGATGATAATAACAATAATGATGATGAAAAATAATGATGATAACAATATGATGATGATAACAATAATGATGATAACAATGATGATGATGATAACAATAATGCTGATAACAATAATGATGATAACAATAATGATGATGATAATGATTATGATGATAACAAATAATGATATGATTGATGATTGATAACGATAATGATGATAATAATAATAATGATAATAATAATAATAACAATATCAATAATGATACTATTGATAAAGATAGTATTGATGATGATAATAATAGCATTGATAGTAATGCTAATGCTTTAACATTAATTGTGATATTAATAATAAAAATAATAATAATGATAATAACAATAACAATAATAATGATATAACAATAACAATATCATGATAATAACAATAACAATAATCATGATAATAACAATAACAATAATAATGATAATAATAATAACAATAATAATATAGTAATGATAAGAAACATATAATAATGATAGTAGAGAGAGAGGGGAGGGAGGGAGGGAGGAAGGG